>JAVQJD010058605.1:0-13068 GCA_036023655.1 Nannoperca australis
TTGTGTTTTCAACCCCTCTCTACCTCACGCACCCTCCCCCCCCCCACCCCCCCCCCCCCCTCTCCCGTCCCCCCCCCCCCCCCCCCCGCGATGTAAACACAAACACGTCGTGAGTGACATTCACCTTGCTGTGTCCTGCTGGATTTCTTCCCGCTTGTCTTGACTGCACAACAAAAAAGCCCCATCTTGTTGCCACATCACTGCGCCTCTTCCTCACCTGTAATATGATCCGCATTAGCATCCACAACAGCCTGGGTTAGCTCTTGCTGTCCGAGCCGACAGGACTGAGAGCAGAGATAAGCTCACTCCGTAATGAGCGTTCAGCCTCTGTTGGGCAGGAAGAAGAAGAAAGAAAGGCCCTTTCATGCTGCAGTGTATAATAGATATCAACGCAGGTCACATGCATGTATTTATGTCAAAATCACTCTCTGTGACCAAGAATGCAGTTTTTGTGAGAATGTGTGGTGATGCGATGCTTTGTTAATGGGTGATATTTATATGCCGTACTTCACCTCCCATTCATCCATTGTAGTTACACCCTCAGAGACTGGCACAGGCTTCACACTCGGCGGTGGAACGCGAAGAAGAGAAGAGCCGGTTGCAGTGGAACAAAGGTGCAAACAAAGAAGTGTAATGGTTGAAGAGAAATGGACGAGGTGCATGAAAATGAATATAACGCAAGACCTGCTGAATGAAACAGCAGGCGGTCCCAAAGGAATGAGAGAAAAAGAGGGAGGGAGAGGATCCACAGATAGCATCAACACAATTAACTCCAAGCAAATCTTTCTGCTGTTAGCTGAGATTTAACCCCTTAAAGACCAGGTACCGGGTCCAGTAGTAGCGTTCCATAAACAACTGCATAAAGTTCATAAAATACTGCAGTGGTACTTTCCCCCCCAATGTTTCTAAAGGATGAAGCCTCAACGCTACCAAAACAACACTCCATGTGTACTTTGTCCAAACAAACACACTGCTAAACTTCAGTCAACTTGTCAAGTTTTGTGTTTATGTCTGAACCTACATGCATATAGACCTGATAGGTGTGGAGCTATTCTTCTTTTTTTTATGTATGTCTGTTTAGGCAAATCACACATCCCATCACCCTAGGGCTTAACAGGTTAACTCTGCAGCTTAGCCTGAGTTTTACACTCTAACTTACGCTTTCTAGAGGTCACTTCCGAACACATTACAAATATTGGCCCAGCTGATCAGTTTTGTTGTTGGACAGAGACCATCTGTCATCTCTGCACTTAAGGCAGAAAGTAGAAAATATTCTTACACAAATTCAATTTTAATATCCTTTTCTGCTTTATGTATTGGAAAATGGAGAGGAAGATGGTGGGTGGGTGATATATTACTATACTTTACTTCATGCTCTGTATTTATAATTTCACTCTCCTCTCTGTTTTCTTGTCACTCTACTTCTGCAGTGGTTTGCAAACCAGCTTAGAGGTTCCTTACCGCCACCAACTGTCGCTCTCAAGTTTTGGTCAGTGTAATAAGTTTGTTAAGGTTAAGGTTTATGTTTGGCAGCAGAAATATCTGTGGACTGACCGGGGGACTGGCTTATGTCTGCAGGCTGGAAGTGGAAGATGATGCAAAAAAAGGTTACAAAACAGTGCTTTTCCAGAAAACAAAATCATGCGTTCATGACTTCAAAGTGAGCTTGACAGTCTTGTACACTAATATTTCACAGACCTCCATTTATGCCTCACACATCCTCTTCATTCTGTAATCTAACTATGCCCCTGGTGCAAACACTTAACCCCTGTAGCCACACTTAACTCCTCTGTTATTACTGCACTGTCTTCAGATAGAATCCCCTCCTGAACTCTCCAAGTTGCCCTGGATATTTTGTCCAGAGTTTTTTTTAAATGTGTTTTTATTTTTTTATTTTTTTATTTTTTTTATAGGTGTAACATCCGGTTTCGGGTAAAATAGTAATTGAGTCTCCCTCTCAGTGTTGGCTTGGAGGCTTTGATCTCTCCTGCGCTTCAGTGTTAAATGGTTTCCTTCAAATAGCTGTGAACATGCAGCGACTGGCTGCTCTTTTATCAGCAAGCGGCTAACAGCACCTCCTCTCCAACTACTTTGAAGCCACAAACAACTCACTCTGAAAAGAACAAAAAAGAGCAATGGGTGAGAGGTCCTGCATGAATATATCATGCTCATATCATGTTGTGGTGTAGGTTAAAGGCTTATTGGTAGGATTTTATTCTACAGAAAGAAACTCGGCTGAGTCATTTGTGAGGGAGAGGATACAAATTAGACCATGTCAGGAGATTGGGTGTTTTTTTTCTTTTCTTTTTTCCCATTTTCAGAGGAAATAAGTATCATTTATGTTTATATGCCAATAATTGGCCAGTGTAATAGCCTGCAAATGTGAATTGGGAATTTGAAAGAGGATGGCTGTGACTCAGCTTTCTTGTTGTAATTAGCTGAATTTGCATGCAGATGCTTATCTTAACAAGGGGAGAAATTGAGATTGTTTGAAATGTTTTTGTGTCTGGGGCTGGTAATCGACAGCAAACTTATCAGAGGCAGATTGGCCACACTTGACCGCTCAAAAGGACCCTGAGCCAGAGACTGTGATCAGCTAAATGGTTGACTGTAACCTCTGTTAGACTTTTATCCTCAGCTCTTCATACCAAATGCTGCAAAAAAGAACTGTGCTGTACACAACCCTTGTGATAAAAAAAACTAACTACAAAATGACAGCAGTCAAGGACAAAATAGGCAAAGACCCAGACAATGAAATCCAATGCTGATAAATTGCCGGGTGTTTGACTTTGCAAGGCATACTGGATTATATTGATTTTTTTCCTTTCCGTGTGTGTGTGTTGTGTGAGTGAGTGTGATAGCATAAAACCAGGGGCAAGAGAATGCAATATTGTGTTTCATTAAAAAATCTATAGGATATCTCATTACAGCCACATGATTTTCTTTAGTATCAGGTTTAGTGGGGACGGGGTGGAGCTGGTGGGTGGCAAGATGAATGTGCTTTCCTGTGTCAGATGACTATCTCATCTGTTGTATGGGGAGAAAGAAGGAACTCTGCTCAATCTGCCTAGTATGTTGACTACTTCCTGACCATGTTTGCCCACCGCTCGCTGGCTTCACGACCATATCAAATAACTCATCTCCGCAAGGCATCTTCAAGGTCTAGAGTAGATTTGTGCAATTTTCCAATATAATAGTGTCATCACTTTGTGTTTATGTACTGTATACTACTGATATTTCACATAAAAGCACTCTATTTGCTGAACACACCAAGCATGTAAGATTTAGAAAAATATTCTGCTCCCATATTCAGTTTTTCTATAATGCTTTAATGTCTTAATGTCAAAAGGAGATGTGTATTTCCTTCTCAGAGTTTTAAAACCCACAGGCGGCAGTGTTGTGTGTTGTTTCCTAGCAGTATTTTAAGTACGTAGTTTGTCTGAGCACCTGATGGCAATTTAAAGAGCATTTTACTCAAACAGCAGACAATGGCATTTGCTGCCATAGTGAGATTTTTTGTAGGCTTTCTCCGACATCGAGAAAAGGTTAGTCCAATTCTCAGATACTGACATTAAGTGATGGTTTTAACCTTTAGTCTGACTGCTCTGTGGCTGCCTATTTAGCAAAGAAACATGCTGTTTATGGCTGCTTTGCGTTCCAGTTACTCACCGTGAGGTGTTTTTTTTGACGTTCTCTCATACTGTACCCAGATAAACCAGCTCTCACAGTATGCTCGTCTATGCTGCTGTCGTCTCAGCGGGCCAATCCTTCAACGTGGGCCCGTGGGGAGCCTGATAAGAGGGGGAATTTGAGCCTCAATCAGTGCTGGTTAATTATCACAACCAGGGGAGGTGAGAGAGGTTTCCCCCTCTACCCAATCCCTCCTGGATCTCTTAGACACACTCATCTGTTGGAAGCTCTGTCTTGCATTTTGTTCTTTAAGTTTTATTTTCCCTGTTTTGGTATATTACGTATTTATATTCATATTTATATTTAAAAAAATTCATGTAAAATATATTCATAAAAAAAAGAATTATATTATTAGTAATTTTTCCTTCCATGATTAGTGTAATCATTCAGAATAATTGATTTATAATTTGGTAACATTTTAATTCATGCATTTTTTCTAATGCTTTTGATAGTGTTGCACGCATTAGATACTAAATGATAGTTTGCTGTTAAGATTATGGTAGCATTTTTCCTATTCACCCAAAAGGACAGACACATGGACACCCATACGTCACTACAAGAAGCCTATTTTAGCCCTGGCCATACAATCAAGTTTAATTAAGATTCTAATCTTGTTAATTTTAAAGTCACCAATTTTATTATTAAGAACACAGTTTGATGCACAGCCATGGCAGAGAAGAAATATGCATATTTAAAAAACATGGGTTCCAAATGTAATTGTTGTAAACGTTGATGAAAAATGAATGCCACACTAATGAGTGCAAAGTATGAATCACTCAGCATTGGAGGGCTATTCCCCTGCTTTTCAGAGGAGCCATTTGTCTGCTCAACATTCAGCACCCTATTTGGACTGCATTCATGGAATCTATGAGTTTGACTGACTTAAGCTTAAGTAAGAAAGGCTGTACTATTCACCAAAAGCCAAATCCCTTTAATTGAAATCTCCAGTCATGTCTTTTGACCTTTTTAAATGTTAGTTTTGTGTAGGGCACTTTGGGTTCTTCAGCAGTTCAGCCCAGTGATTTTGGAGCCTCTCATTTAGTCTAATGCTTATTTCTTACAATGCTTTAAGCTATCATTTTTTCCTTTCATTGTTTAGTGCAAGCCTTCAGATTTTTTTGTCTGGACAACAGTCAAAAAAGCAGACTGGTTTATTGTTAACACTTTTAGTTAGGGAGTTGGCTTTTAAGTGGAAACCTGGTAGGGACTGCAGCAAGTCCTGTCTCCAAGGTGGTCTTGGATTGAGCTCGAGCCTCTCACTGCAAAATAGGAAACATTAGTCAGTGTATGTGGCTACTGGGAAAGAGGGATTAGGTAATAATTACTATCATACTATCACATGTTATTAAATAGTAAGAGTGCAATGACATTACATAGAATAAAAAATCCCTGTTGTTTGCACTTCTCTGCACGTTGGACATGGTTGTTTTAAGTGTGATATTTTGCCAGACTCTTGCACTGAAAGCATTTGCTAATCCTATTAACCAGCAGCTCATTTGAGTAGAATCTATTTCTTCATCTGATTAAAGAGAGACTGACATTTGTATTAGACTGATATTTTCTGGCAGTATTCAGTGAAACCAAAGCTGACGTGGTTGCAGTGACTCAGCCCCGCTTGTGACCCTGTCATGTTTTCTCAGGGCCTCCAGAGTTTTACAATGGCAGTGAGCAGACAGGATGACATAGAACTGTGAGCTGAAAAAATTGGATCCTTTCCTCTTTTAATCTGCCAGTTGAGCGGCTGCCAGCGCAGGACAGCCAGTGCGCTAGGCGCCCCAATCATTTTGTCCATCCCTTTATGGCTTGGCCTCAACCCCTCATTTCATCAACTGCTGCGGGTAAAGCTGAGAATACCAAATTCGGTGGCTTGTGGTATCCCAGATCATAGCTACCTCCCTCAAGCATGTTGAGCATTGTTCCTGGCGTCAACTCTTAAAAGAACACATCAGTGGCCGCACATCTCCAAACAACGTTTTGTTACAAATCGGGGAAAAAGTGAAGAAGAGTTTGCATGTTTTCATCCAACCTCTCCTTAAGTGTAGTTTGTCATTGTGACTCTTTGCCTTCTGATGTTCAATGATCATTCCAGCCTGGATTTGGTCTTTTTTCAAGAAAATTTTAAGAGAGAAAATGTCTTTCATAGCATTGAAAACACTAATCTGTCCTAATGAATGTGCCCCGCTCTCCTTTAAAAAATGTTTTTTAACCTAGTAATGAAATAGGTGTCTTCACTCATATCTTAATTTCTTTCATTTCAAGTCAAGTGCCCAAATGCCTTTTTCAAATAAATGAAAGGAAATAAGCCACTTCAACTTGCAACCACACACACACACACACACACACACACACACAACCACACACACAACCACACACACACACACACGTATAATAATAGAATCCTTGAGTGGACCTCTGTGCGTGTCCTTTGATTTGATTTTTTTCCCTACATAGATATATACATCAAATAAAGAAAGTTAGCTGCCGCTCCTTCTCCGGTTCTGTGAAAGACACCTAGTCCCTCCACATTTGGTCTCAAGACCATTGTTATTTCCCTGAGGTGTTTCTTGGTGACAGATGGGCTTCAGAAGGGAGTCTGGAGAGATGGGAAGATGAAGGGTTCGACGGAGGCATAGACACCGACTCGAGGTATAAAGATGAAATAGAAGAGAGGGGGGAAAGTGTGGGAGGGAAGAAGAGACAACTCTTTCCATTAGTGTCATTAAAGCAACCCTGATGTTGAGGGTAGAAGGACAAACAGTGGAGGGATGGAAATAACAGAGAGGCAGCAGCAGCTCTGTGAATGAAGTGCTCAGAATCATTACAAAGTGCCCTCCCCCCGCCTCCATCTTTACCTGCCTGGAAGGTCTCCATTCATCCTTGATGTGCTATTAATGATTTGGTACTCTTTTATACGGTTTCCTCATAAAGGTCTCACAATTCAGAGATCCAGTGACACATTATACTACAGGAATACAGAGCATGTGTGAAAATCGTACATGCTGATAACAATGTGTATCTATATTAGCTTTTAAAAGTGTAATTGTCATTTTCCAGTGGCTGTAAATCCTGTGTTTACTTTTCAGGATGTCTAGGATTTCTGTGTCCCTAAGTCCAAGCCACATAAGGGCCTCTGTTGTTCAAAATGCGACTGGTTTTGAGAGTGGTCTGTTCTGTATCAAGAGCGGCTCAATAAGGAGGGTAGTCAATATGGCTGCTCTCAAGACGGCGGGTCAATGAGGGAGGAGGCTTCCTGCTGAGCCAAGGGTAGAATAGGAGAGAACAGGGGGTCTTTGTGTGGAGAGCCGTCCCTCACCCTCTCCTCTTTACTGACTTCTCTGGGATATCACACCTAACGTTTAAAGACTGACTGTGTAATCTGCGGGAATTGTAAACGGTGTACAGAAATGTACCCTTGTCATAGAATACGTGTTGCACAAGTGAGTTATCCACAGTCTTCACAGGTTACTCAGGACATGACAGAGTTGTTGCAAACTGTCAAGCAAAACATGTCCTGACAATGTTTGGCCTACATTCTGTGAACACATTACTGAAGTTCACACACAACTCACCTCAACAGTAAGCCCTGTACCATCTAAAAATATGCTTTTAACGCCGGCTCAAGATGGGAAATACACCACTAACTCCATGTCTCCATTCTGTCTCTCATCTGAGAGCAACAAGGGAGAAACTGGGGGGGAGAGAGCAAGCCAGCATATCGGGGCACCACCTTAAGCTGGGCTCCCAAACCTTTTATGACTGCTGAGCAAAGTGGATTTGGGACAGAGGTAACAGCCCATACTTATCAAGCAGACAACCTCATTTTCTAGACCCTTGCTCTCCTCTCCCTCGTTCTCACTGGCAGCCCAGTGTGGCGGTTCCTATTTTTCAAAGACAAACGGGGGCCCCCACACTGCTGGCCCGAATAGATTAGACTTCCCACACTGTAATGTGGTTTCTGACACCCTCTTACCTCTTTAACTCCTGCAGTTAAAGCCTGCAGAATTTCACTACTAATAAATTCTGGCATAAAGATAACAGAAAATGTATTTTATTTTGGTGTACTATGTGTTACTTAGTAAAAAAATTGTCAGTGAGATAGAAGCAGAGGGAGCTGTAAACAAAAGGATGTGTTCAAAACAGTAACAATAGTAAAGCCAATAATTTACAACATTATGCAAATAATTTGTTTGAAAGTTATACGTTTTACCTTTGAGATGACATGCTTTTTTTTAGCTTCAGTGAGATTTATTCTTTTTGATATTCAAGAAGTTTTGTTTGATTTGATTTATTTATTACACAAATCTGATTCCATAAATATGGACCCATGCATGTTATTGATGAAGACACAAAAGTTTCAGCATTCCCCATTGTTGTAAAATTCATCTCATCTCCTTCTTTTCATTATGTTCTGTTTCAGCGGGATTTGGTTAGATATTTATACTGCACTTTAATGACTTATGGGAACATGCTGTCGAGTGTTCTGTCAATACACACTTCAGAATACATCAACAGAACGCAGCTCGTTCTGTAGGCGTTCATTAGAACATCTTTCCAAGCCTACGACTCCCAACCTTGTTAGTTGCCAAATGTAACTTTTGCTCTGCTTTGACCTAAATGTTGAAGCCCATATTTAGTCTGTGAAAGCTTTTCTTATTACTTTATACACATTTTATACAATTATATACAAAGAATGAAAATACAAAAAATATGGTTAATTTGGAATAAAATTAAAGCTTTTTGGCAGCTGATTTCACTTTTCACCAAAATATTTGTTTGGTCTGCATGTAGTGGGTCCAGCATGGATTACACTGTCCTGACGTTCCTATGATACTGGAGTTTGGACTTTGGCCGCTACCACTAGCATCATTGTTTAGCTTTTTTGTCTGTTGGCATGTGTGCTTGTCAGCCTGCACTTATTAGTGGTATTAATAGTGTTTTGAGGCAAATTATTGTGAAAAAGAGTTGTATGTGTAGTTGAGCACACACCAGCCCCTCAGCGTCCCTTTAACCCCTCACTCCCCTGGCTTATCCCCATCTCCAGTCCCATCTTTTTTCCCTTTCCTCTGCCCTACTCTGCAGACTGTGGATGTTGAACTGAAAGCAGATGGTTCGCCATTTTGTTCGACAGTAGAGCTGAAGCTAATCACTCCCCATACTGCTCCTACGATAGGGATAAAAAGCTGCTAAAAGCGACTGTTTTGGCCCTGATAGGATGCCACAGGACCTTCAAGCCCATTCAGTTTTCTTCTCGGATAGAGAGAGGCTGAAGATGGTCTTTTGACTGGAAAAGAGCCAGGCTGGGGGCCTGGAAGCTCTGCCCAAACCACACACCCACTGTTCCAGCAGCGTAAAGCAGAGATGATTGAGTATGCCATGGTGCAATTCCCCCTACTGCTACTCCACTCTGGTCTCTCTCCATCTGTCATGTACACCATCAGTAAAATACATTTGCTGGTGTTGTCACATTCTGCCCAATATGTACTCTAGGTTGCTCTGAATTTATCGATTTCCTGAAATCAGCTGTTTACTTCGGTCTAATTTAAAGCCTCTCGCCTACTGTTAAGAGTTGTAGTTGAAAATGTGTTGTTGTGGCCTAGGATGTGGTATATTTTATTACTTAATCCTGTTTATTCACTTGAATATCCCACCCACCTCTGCCTGAAGGCAAAATAAAATAAAATATTGAATGTGTGAGCACTTGTGCGGCCTTTGCATTAGCAGATCTAATAAAGTCTGGTATCTTGAAATGTTGTCGGTGACTGCAGATTACTTGCAGTCAAATCTCAATTTAAACTTGCCAATTTATCAGTTTAAATTCTATAAAACGGCACTTGGATGGCAACCAACAACAGAGAAATGTCTTGCAGTTTTTTTGTCTGGCCTTGATGCTTCAGTCAAAGGGGCCGAGGTCCAACACTCTCCATTGAAACAGACTGAGGGCACTCTTTTCCCTTTCTCTCTTCTAGTCTTCTCCATCAGTGAATTAGTGTGGAGACGATTGCACAGCATAGGTGGAATGCCATTTTGTCTCACCTTCATTCCCTAACGTGGAAGTGGAAAATATCTATTCGATTCAGTCATTTTGTTGTAATTGTTTGTGCTTTCAAGAGAACTATGTGCACTGAGGACAAGCAGCCATATTGCCACTGTAATGGACCATGCATTACATTGCTTTTCTCTTTGGATCGCACACTAGGAACTTGGTGCCGCAAGGTTGAGAAAATACCTCCTAGTAGTTAAATAGCTTAACCATTGACAAAGCATCTCTCTTTCTCTCTGCATTCTCTCGTTTTCTGTTTCCCTCTCTTTCTGCTCTCGCTCTCCCCTGGAGACTTGCCATTTCCTTGGAAGAGAGCAGGCATATTTTAAACTGCATTTAACATTCAGCCACTTATTTCACCCCTTTCGCTGCATTATTAAAATACTTTCATACCCTCTTAATTATTTTTCTAGCTCTCCTCCATCCCTGCAGAACTGATAATTGGTGTTATTTATCTAAACAATACCACTGTGAGTCTTAGGGTGGGAGCGTGTGAATAATGGATGAGGACAAATGCAAGGCAGTTGCACTTACTCTGACTTTGGCACTATCCATGTCAGTGCGACGTTACCATTTATGCTCAAGGAAAGGAAATGGCAACCACGTTCCAAAGTGTTTACTCCTTCGCTGCACTCTCTACTTATAATAAAGCAAGACGTGATATTAACTTGCCAGAGAGGCTAGACTGGGTTAAATTTGTCTGTTCCTCTCGTCCAATTCCAGTGGGGCTTGTGGTTTCATAATGAAAAGCCTCTTGGAGTCTCTGGGATAGATTGAGGCACAGCGGCAGAAAAGATAGAATGAACAAAAGATGTTGTGCTTCGGAAACATTTCATTGAGTGATTTGGGGCACTCGGAGTCCTGTTGTGCCCTTTCATTTCAGCCAGCAGCACATTTTGTGCAAGTGAAAAGTTAAAATGTGCCATTGAAGTCAATAATATCTTAGGAGATGTGCTTTAGCTGTCACTCGTCATGTGGTTGAACTAAAAAGCAGCTACAGTAGTAGCCCCCCAGGATTCAAGAAAATGATCAGCATTTTCCTGAAGCTGTAGAATAAATGCAGAAAATGTTTTTAAATAATTTGTACTTGTCTGTTACAGCAGTAACATTCACTTGGCTCAGTCTTATGTAAAGTAATACATCACAGCAGGTCATAATGAAACTTTTCAGATGACAGCATCTGCTCCAAACATCAAATATACACTTCCATCACCAGTGGAAAGTCGACACATGCTGGTATTACAATAAAGTCAATATTAACATTGGCACCAGCTGCAGTGACCATGGAACAGATTATTTGACAACAACAAGAAATCCATTTGGTTTATTGCTCGGCGCTGCTCAGGCTTAAGTGGTCTTGTTCTAAAACATTACATAGTGTCTGCAGAGCGTCCAGCTGAGATCTTTGTTCTCCCCTGTTGTTCTCCAGGTTCAGCAGCACAGCCCTTCAGCCCCTTCTGGTTCACAGTGGAGCCCCAGGACACGCTGGCCATTCGGGGCAACTCGGCACTGCTCAACTGCTCGGCCCACAGCGACGCGGCGACGACGGCACGCGTTGAGTGGAAGAAAGACGGCACCTTCATGAGCCTGGTTTCAGACGAGAGGCGGCACGTGCTTCCCGATGGCTCGCTGTTCTTCACCCACGTGGTCCACTCCAAGCACAATAAGCCTGACGAGGGCACCTATCAGTGCGTCGCCACTATCGACAACCTGGGATCCATTTCCAGCCGCACGGCCCGTCTCGCTGTAGCAGGTATGGGCAGCCAGATTTATCAAGCCAGTTTTAACCATACCCTGTACTCATCAAACACCATGGTTAAAAATACACTTGTAATTGTAGTTTTCGGTGAATTGTTTTGTACTCATATTATGGGAAAAGTTGGGATCCCAGCAAAGGTTTTACACACCCATCACCTACACAAGTGTTTTCACGTGAGCAGGCTGATGAGACCTTTCTCAGTGGCCGCTGTGATTGTGTACATAGTTGATGTGTACAGGATACGTAGCTGATTGCTAAGTGTAAACAGCTGTGTGTAAGGGCTAATGACCTCACCAGTTTAGCTCTTCTCAGCACAACCTTCACCTCCCCTACTGAACCACAGTAACTGAATCTACCTGTGTGGATGTGTAAAAGAAGGTCTTTAATATTAAGTCAGAAATAAAAGTAGGATGTGAAATGCATATTGTACAATATAAATCATGCATAGACTAAAACAAATACAGTTTAAAGAACTACTCCACACCTTTGGTAATTTGTTACATCCTTATTCTTACAATGATCTCAATTTTTTTTTGATGTTTGCTTTTCCACGGCTATGCTGCAAATACACAGCCTGTCACTTCGTAGGTGTGAAAGGGTTCTTAGTTGCTTCCCCGTATTGATTGTTTTTTTTGTCCTTGAATTTCTAAGCCGTTTGTATTCTCTCTTCTATAAATTTCTTCACCTGGCTGGAGCCAGAATGCATTGCCCTACTAGATAAATGCTTGTAAAAGGGTCTGTTTTCGCTCTCTTTTTATTTTTTTCATTACCAGTCCCACAATGTGACCTTGTTCAGTTTGGGAACAGAAAGTGACGTGGGATTATTAGGTGTTTTGAGTCAAGCCGTGCCCTGAAATTCAATTTGCAGCTGGAGGAGCCACGGAATGCATTTACTGTGTGCTCTCTGCTCAGCAGTGCTCTGCCAGATTTTAAGACGCTCGAGAGAGGCCTCTTGTTGACAATGGGATAGTACAGTATAAGCCTCTCGGATACTGAGTGCCTGTGTGAAGTTGCTGTCTGTCTGTGAGTCTGTTTCTTTTCATAGGCTTTTGAATTACAAGTTAATGAGACAGTTTATTACCATTAGAGAAGTTGAGAAGATTTTTCCTCCGGCCAGAAGTTCATCACAGCGCTTCAGTGTTGGAAGAATACAGATAATGGCCAAGTAAAAAAAAATGATTTAACTGTGATATCTTAGATACTGTAGTGCAGCTTTGATGAAACTTTGAGAGATGACAGATTTTTTTAAGACTGTAGTCTGGTATTTAAAGGCCTAATGAGGAGCTTATAAATAATTTGTAAAAGTGTTGGAAGACCCTGGAGTTGGATTTAGGAGATTACATATTTACCTGTTGCCTTGCTGCCTCACGTATTGCTGATCCAGTCGCACCAGAAAAGGGGATGTGTGCTTGGTGTAATATACAAATAATATTTTTCACATTGTATTAACGCATACTTTAGCCCTTTTCAGCCTTGTTGCCTATGTTAATGTTGGTGAGATAGTAGACCCCTTTGTCACCATGGCAATTCTCCTGACCTTAATAAAAGTGTGTGTGTGTGTGTGTGTGTGTGTGTGTGT
>JAVQJD010058606.1:0-10313 GCA_036023655.1 Nannoperca australis
GGTGGGAGTAATCAAGAAGGGAGGGAAACCAGACAGAGACAGGAAGGTACAAAGAGACAGACAGGAAGTACCAAAATAAGACAGAACCAAAAACCAGCAGTTCGTGGACCATGACAAAATTACATTATGAACATCAATGGTATTACTTGTTTTTAAAAGAAAAGGCTCCACAGATTTATCTACTTATAGACAGCAGCCAGTGTTTTCCACATTTAGGAGACATTTCAACATTGGCAGAAGCCATATACAATTGTATTGTGACAATGAGGGGTGTTTCTGATTAATGTTGAGTAATGGTGAATTTCTGCAATAGACTTCAAAGTAGCCATTTGTCACAGCAGAACCTTTAAAAGCCAAATTAGAAGCACATTCAGCAGGATTTACAAAAGGCAGACACAAAAGCATAAGCTATTGTGCAACATAATGCAATACAATGCAGCCTTTTATAGAGTGCTACGTTTGTTAAGTTCAATTTTATACATTTGCGAAGCTCCATCTGTTGTTGTTGTTGTTGTCAGAAGTATTTTTGTGGTGGGAGTATAAATTATAGTGCTCAGATTCTATATACTACCTGTACTTATTCAAAAAGGTTTTTATAAACATAAGTGGCATTATTACATACACACTCACAATACATACACTGCATGCTACCTCTTTCTATGCAAGATTACTATATTGATTACTTAAAACCTCCACTATCTGATGAATTCAGAGTGCTCTTGAGTATAAATACCTATTTTGTAGGGCAATAGACTTCTAAATTAGCTCATTTGTATTATCAGAAGGCATGGTGTTTTATTTTCTACATAGAGGAAAAAAATATGTACTATTAGCCAACAGTTTACCTTTTATACCGTTACTCTCCTGTTCAAGATATAGTATTTTTAAAACTTGTTCAAGGTTTTTCCACACTCCAAACCCGGTTGTTCATTTTAGATTATTTTGGACCATTACGGATATTTTCAACAGCTTGAAAACCTTTAGTTTGTTCTGTGGTCTGTGTGCATGTGTGGTGTGAGTTTTGGGGTTATGACTGCAGCTAAGTTCCATCCTTTGTTGTCCCTGGCTTTTTCTTCCTCAGTGTGTTTCTTTTTGGAGGTATTTGTGGGAGATATTTTTCGTAGTGGGTGGGAGTGGGTGTCATTAAACTTTTTGTTCAAATGTATATTTTCTTTTAAAACAATGGAGGTTGTAACCCAATATGGGCGATATAGAAATACACAAAGATCTATCTATCTATTTATTTATCAGAAGTTGGGTTAGGGTTATGCTCATATTTGCCTGTCAGAATAACTTTGCTGCAGTTGAGTTATAACACCTGCAGCCTGACACCCCATGATAGCCTTAGTGAACCCAGAAAGACTGCAAAGTGAATTCTTTGATGTCACATGTCAGATCGTGCCGTTTGGAAACCTTCATGTAAAATAGTTTCCACTGTGTTCACCATCAGACTGTTTGACGGAGACTATTACTCATGCTTCAACAGGCCGGTCAGAACCATGGGGCATTTAAGTGCTTTGAAAGGGCTATCATTTAAAATTCCACTGCTCACTTATATTTTAGCTAACTGTGGTTGTAACTTTTAATAACTGACTGGCTACAGGTAAACTTTAATTTTAACGCTTCCTTCATTATCTGATTCAAATGATGACATCTTATTGGATCACAATGCTAGATTATTTATTTGGCACAAAAAAATATGTTATTACCAATTATTAACTAAATTAATTGATTGTTTGGTCTATAAAATGTCTGCTTATAAAAATGTACATCTCAATTTCTTGGAGCCCATGGTGACATCATTTCGATGTCTTTTAAGAACTGATTTTTAATGCTTTTGGAAAATACAACATACAGTAGTCAGTTGATTAGTCAAATGAATTATAAATCAGGTGAGAAATAAGATCAATATTGACCAAAGGGATATCAACACTGAGGTTTTTCACCACAAATGTAGTGTGAGAAAGAAAATTGCTGTTTAAATATTTAGATAAGAAACAGTATAATTGTAGTCTGAATGAAAGCTAGCATGTTTCATTTGTTTAAGATAATACACATTGGAAACTTCATTAACCCAATTCAGTAACTGTAAAAAAAAAAAAACGTCTGGACCTTTGCCCGTTTTCAATAACAGTCAGTTCATTCACTGTGGAAATAGTCATATTTCCATATGGCCATATAGTCATCGTATTTCTTTTTAATGTACTGTACATTTTAATGTATTCATTTATACTCTTGGAATGGGCTTTCTGTGAAAATGACACACATGCATGCAAACACATTCATATACTTTAAATGACACATTATTTTCCCACAGCTCTCTGATGGGTTTTTCGTGTCTGGAGGGCTCGTCAGATTAATATGGCTGATGCACTCTGTCAACCATGTTGCTTTTCACTGTTTGTCCCCAGTGCATATGTTTGAACAGCTACTATACTGTATGATGAGGTGTTACTATGATTACAAAAATGGAGACACAGGTGTGGTAGGGGACAGTTTCCAGAAAGATTAGAAAGAAAAAAGCACTGGAGGTAGAGCGAGGGGGAAGCAGGGAGGAGGCAGGAGCTACTTGTGGGACTATCTTAACGTCCCATCTGCCCTGTAATCTGGCACAGATAACAACAAAACTAGGGACCTTTACAAACACCCATGTCATCGCGGCAGCAAGAACAAAACCCACTGGAGTGAGAGATAAAAACAATAAAATTACGATTCACACTATTATGGTGGTTGCTGTTTTTTTTAAATAATGTTTTGTAGAAACACATAACTTTTTGTTAGTAACTATTGATGATTACAAGATCATTGTTATTTTCAATGCCTGTCCAGAGTACTCAAGCTAAAACCATTCTGTTGTGAACTACATAATTACTGTACTGTTCACTGGTAATGGATTGTATAATGTTTATTATCTCTTAAAGATTTTGTTGGCCATCTCAGTGCATAATCATAACTGTACTGCTTATAGAGGGTTGGTTTTGTTATATGTATACATGCACATAAATGATTGCAGAGAAATATTTGTCTTGCCTTTCAGTTTATTGGCTGAACTGGCCAATGGAACGTGCAAATTAGGTCTACAGCAGCCGTTCCCATGGAGTAACAAAACAATGTTGCCTGGAACCATGGAGTCATACGTGGTAATTGTGTTTTAGATTAAAAGCTTAGTAGGCCGACTGTTGGTGCTGGCTGAGTCAATAAGCAGGTTGGATGAGAGGAGGGCACATTGGACCCACCATGATGATTAACTACATGTTCCTGAATTTTATTTGTGATCAGGTATGGAGACTAAAATCAGCGGTGGTCAGAGAGGGAACCGCATTAAAAGAGGTGCACTGAGTGCCAAGGGGTCTTTAAGTTCACTGCAGGCTTGCTAGGAGATATGGCTGCAAACACAGAGCCCTCAGCTGGCTGTATCCTCTAGCAGTGCTTCACAGCAAAACACACTAAACATCCAGTGGGTTCCCATTCGATTAAAAACTATTGTGAGTGACTCTTCATTCCCCAAAGCTCCCCGGTTTGATAGGGACTAGATTCCTTTGGATAGCACATCTCTGCCCTGATTGTAAGGCGAGGTTTCTTATGAAATGAGACAGCCGTGTCACACTGAGCAATCACACTGAGCTGTTGACATTTTGAGAAATCCCTACTGTGTCATCCTAGGTGAATTATGGTCTTCAGCTCAATAACAATCTATTATGGATAGGGCTTTGTGGAGACACTGAGTCCTCACAATAGGTTATCATCCTAAGGAGGAAAATTCACTGGTTCTCACTTGGTCTGTGATATGTAATTATTTTTCAAAAATATATACCTCGGGTCACAGTTACGCATGACAATTAATCAATGTTTGCTGACAAAGTAACAAACATAATGCAACAAGGATGATCACAACCAAGTTTTTATATCCATGGAAAATAAGTTAATTGGATCCATTTTACAAAAAACACAGTAATAAAAAGGAGAAAGATGTTGCTGCCTAACAATTTGCTAATCACAGAAAGCATAGCAAGATTTAAGCCCCTATTTCCCAACTCCTACCCTGTACGATAACAAGCACACCAGAGGGATATAAAACATACAAAGTGCTTTTTAGAGGCAGAATCCTAAATATGTATTCCCTGTAGGTATACATTTTCTATATTGACAGATTTCAGGTATGTGAGCTTGATTCGTGTAGTATATGTTCCATTTCCATAATGCGTGTATACATGTCGGCAATCCTCTTAGATATTTATACATCGACACAAACACAATGTAATTTCCTCCAGAAAATCCACACACACAGCTACTCTGTAATCTCTCTCCTACTGTAGCTCATCTGCTCTTCAACCTGCCTGCACCTCTCTCTGGTACTCATACACACCTCAACACAAATAGTAGTGTATAAACAACCCGCTGGATTCATTTCACAGACCCAAAGACATAATGCACAAACAAACAAAAAAAACCTTTTTCCATTCTCTTGTCAGGCTGTCAATTCAACCTCAATTAATTAGTATTAACAGAAGTGTATGTATGAGTGTGTGTGGGTGACACCTGTGCATGCATGTACAGTTTCCACACATCTGTGGTTCTGTCAAATCTAAATCTGTCAAGCAACATAGGAGGATGTAGGATAATTAAAAACAGCCGCTTTCACCATTAGTTGGAAAAAAATCCATCTGTCCATCACACTCTGGTCCACCTTAATTGACACTCCAGACACAAACTACACTAAGGATTACGTGACAACACAACAAGAAGCTCAGAAGGCAGTGAAATTTGGGGCATTTAAGTGGTTACAGTGCTTTCCTACACAACCAGCCAATGCTTTCTAAATTAATGGGGCACAAGATGTTAACACCCGTCAGCAAAGCTTTACTGCAGTGGGTGTATGTCAATGCTTGATTTGTGCAGCATTGACCTGCCTCACTACTTCTCCGCTGTGTGGTCGGCTGGCTGCAGATAACTCATGTATCTGCTATAATTCATGTTTTTTTGTAAGCGTATTCTAGGGGTGACACTTTATTTGAAACATTTGTTCAAACTTTGGAAACAAACATATAAATGTTTAAATTCAAAAGTGTTTAAAGTAGTTTGCCTTGAGGTCAAGCAGCTTGACCTATTGCATGCACTATTGACCTACAAGTAAACTAAGCTAATAAATAAAAATAAAGTAGGAGGCTGGTGAGCAAAGCCATGCTGGGTCAGATAATTACGACAGAAACATCCGAGAAGCAAGTGTGTGGAATAATTTTGGGTTCTACGCCATAGATGTCTAAATTACCAACAAATATAAGGCTGTTTGCCAACTTTGTAAAAAAGCAGCAGCTGCTTTACTCTACAACAACCACTAATCAGAGGGCTCACCTGGTAGCTTGCCACCTAAGAGAGGCCCCCAGAGGCATCAAGAATGAGTGTAGCATCGTCAACTGTACAACCTCGTCTGACTGCCTCAAGACACATAGTGCAGTTGTGTGGCGCCACAAGGGAAAACAACTGCACTGAATGTACACTGTCTCTGACCACCGACACATGGAAATGGCTGGCCACACATGCTTATGTGACAGTCATGACTCACACATTACACTCAATGGGTTGCATTTCAATTAATTCAAACTAATTCAAACTAACGCATAACTAATTCAAATTAATTTGACTTCTTAAAGAAATTACAGCCCCAGTGTAATGTGCTGTAAAAAACTCTTGCAGACGAACTCACTGTTATCAAGTAACCGTGTTGAAATGTCTCATGCATGGAGGGCGTAAAAGTACAAAAGGCACACTGGTTTTATCTTTTGTATTTTGTATCTTTTGTATTTTGAATCTTACTCATGGTCATGAGTAAAGATCATCAGTCTCTGAAATAAGCTCCAGTCACCATGCTGGGAAGAAGCCGCACGGCTAGGATACAGTAAAAACAACATTCTATATTTAGATGATTGCATTTCTGTATTTGTTTGTTTTGGTCCCACACTGCTGAGACGCAAGCAAGAGTAACCGCAGGTTTTCGGATGTCAACATCCTTCTGTTTGCACCACTGTGATCAAGTGATTTTTGAAGTAATTTCCAGGACTCTGGAAGACAACAAGATATTTCAGGCATGTCAGGGCCAGTTATTTGGCGTGACATGAGTTTACTTTTTTCACTTGACCAAACGATCCAAACAATAGGAGAAAATTACCCAGACTGTGGTGTAAACACACCTTCCAAAAGTCCTTGAGTGAGACAGTGAAGCCCTGTCTCCAGGACGATTCACCTAAAGCAGACCTTGTGCTCTCACAGTAATGTGATATGGGCCCCTACAGAGAATTGCCTCATATTTAGACAAGGAGGCAGACAGCTTAAATATTGTGACATGTAATCTTGTGACATGAATGAAATATAGCTAAAAAAAATGGCATGAGAGCTATCTTGTTCATTAAAGAACAAACAACTTTATAATCCAGTGCAACCAACAAAAACCATCTACTATTAAATGTATAGGCAGCCAAGACATTTTTTATGTATTAAAACGCTCTTAAATTTCTTTGAGGCATTTGATTGTCTCACTATGTCTGCGCTATTAGTGTAGCATTTATGAATACAAAATTTCACACTTGATGCTATGTGATTACTTCCTGTATCTATTACAGATACAGGACTCTTGACAGAAGAGTTAATAGAGCTGCCACCAACAATTATTTGTATTATTGATTCTTCTATTAATCATTTGGTCTATAAAATGACATGCTTTTCACAATTACCTTAAGTCCAGGGTGACGTCTTTAAAATGTCTTGTTTTGTCCGACCAACCAAAGATATTCAGTTTACAATGATATTTAACAGAAAAAGGAAGCAAATCCTGCTAATTTAGAAGCTGGATGGAACTAGGGAATGTGTGACAATTTTTATTATCTCTCTGTCCATTAATTAATCATTTAAAAAACCAATGGTTTCAGCTCCAAAAATGACAATCTGACTACTGTACGTCATCAACAGAGATTGCTCATAATACTGCCAGCCAAATCCTTGTCTTTTGTATCTATCATGTGCAGATTGAAGCTGTAGGTGAACTTACTTTACTTACATAATTTAAGACCCACCTGTTGCCATTTCATATTTCCCCACTTCCCTCTATTATCTTATCTACTTTAAAAGTGCCAGCTCCCTCCTACTTCACACCATCTTTGCAAGTGAGCTAAAAAGGACCACTTCTCTCTTTTTTTTTTACTCCCATGGCGGCCAATCATCAACCAGCTTAGTAACTAAATGATCCCCACTTATAGGACACTGGCAGCTCCTGCCGCTCACGTCAGCATCTGACCAACACCAATCTATCCAAATAAATTTTGTATATATCCACAACATTTCATATAGATAAAAGCATCCCTCTCGATGAAGCTTATAAAGCTGTGGCATTTTAACAAATACGTTTCCGCCCTTCCTAGAAATGTTTACTTGCTCATTGGGCATTGCATTAAATTAATGAAGAATAAAGTTAAGGTACATGCAATCTATTTTACCTATGTTGAGGAACAGCAATAATATTATGTGCTGTTGTACTAGAATTATATCAGCTTTTGCATTGTAGAAAATTGTGATCATTATATTTCACCAGTTGAGATGATTAATTGATTAATCAAAAAAAAAAAACAATCACTACGATGAGTGATGATGAATAGTTAGTTAGTTGCAGCCTTATTCACCTATCACTCACTCACATGTAAGCTTATGGAGCATTGAGTGAAATGAACAAATGACACATCCTCTCAAAACGTGCTTTAAGCATGAGTAATGCACAGATTTATTTATTTTGGATGATACATAGGCTACAAATTTTCATTTCAAGGAGTGTGAAAAACTACTGGTGTGGTTTATTTTTGCCATGCATAAATGTGTGTGCAAGCATATGTGTGCATCTATGCAACTCCATTTCTGTCTTTTGTGTATGCTAAATGCAAGTCGACATGAGCAATTCCACTACGATTGCAGGGGTGCTGCAGCATTGTGAAAGCCCATCATCCAAGTTTCTTTTCTCCACCAGTCACATTTTCATATAAAGAGTTGACAGCTTATTGGACATCGTCCACATTACATCCTGCAATGTAATGAATACCTCTTTTTGAGGTACGGCAATGAGAAAGTAAACAGTACCTGCAGCTCCGTTACACCTGTCACACAGAAACGCACAAACACACACATTGACACCCTGATAAACAGACTGATTTGAGACCTGTAGCTATTCAGACATGTGGTATAATATTTCGAGAAAATACTAAATCTCTTTCTCTCTCACATGACCACACACACACAAACAAATATACATACTGCGAGTGTGTTTGGTGCGTTTGAGGGTGAGGAAAGCTGGCGGGTGGGAGTGGGGCAAGCATTTGCAGCCATGCTGCAGTAATGGAATCAAAGACTGATGAGTGTGCATACCAGGCTATTTACTCTCCCTGGCTCCAAAACAAAAAGCCACGATCCCCACTATCTTTCTTCCAGTGGCCCTTCCACCCCATCTCACAACATATGTCCTTCTGCCCCCCTCCCTCCCTCCCTCTGAACTCTGAGTTAATCATTTAGAAATAATTAAATTCAATAAAGCGGAACAGATTAAATAAGAAACAACGATTGGGCATTAAGGGGCAGGGTGTGTAGCAGTAGCTTCCTCCCCCATTGTAGGGAAGAGCAAATGATGAGCAGAAACAGAGATAGAGA
Organism: Nannoperca australis; assembly: GCA_036023655.1. Taxonomy (NCBI): domain Eukaryota; kingdom Metazoa; phylum Chordata; class Actinopteri; order Centrarchiformes; family Percichthyidae; genus Nannoperca; species Nannoperca australis. The sequence goes on from JAVQJD010058606.1 coordinate 8,683, forward strand.
GAGACAGACAGTGCGACATGGAGCGAGAAAGAGGAAGGAGTGTCTTACAGAGACAGACAAATGTGTGCAGTTGTGACATAAAGGTATGACAGAGGATAAGAGAAAAGGCAAGAGAATAAAAAGAGGAACGTGAAAAGACAGCAGAGAACCTTGAGGATGGCTTAAATATTCATAAAGGCTGCGTGGCGATGGGTAGTGACGTAGAGCAGTGATGCAGATAGAGGAGGCTGGCGAATAATGAGCATGGAGAGCGACACCCCCATGCTTTACGACACAGCTGGAGGCACACAGGCAGTCAAGGCACAGACACAAACTCACAAATACAAATGTGCAATCATAGAGAAGCAAACACTCGTGGACACTTTCAATAACTCTGACCCCTCAGACATGGAAAATGATCTCTTTACTCTGAACATGTGCACGTTTTGTCATGAGTAAATTGCTAGAAGTTAACGGCTGGCATTTTTTATTTTAGTAATTTAACAAATTCCATGAGAGATCAAAACCAACAATGAGTTTGTTTAGCTGTCTTTCAATACTTTCTGACTTCCCCTAACGCTGCCTGTACGTGTCCCGAGCCCTTTGGTTCCTACTGATTATGTAAATCTTAAAAAAAAAACACAAATGTACCAGTAGATTAATTTTATAAACTGCTTGGTAAATGCATTGGGCACTGTAGTTTTCAGCAAAAGTTAGTTAAACAGGAGGAAATTATGCACTGTTGACACTATTCATGTTCATGGACACTATTTTCAGCCCCAAATGACGACACATTTGGTGTGCAAGCGAGTATTTACGGCAGCAGTATGTGGATTGACTCAAAATAAACTACAGTGCCCATGTTCATTCTTACGAAGGAACATGTCAGCTAGCGCAACACAGATGTGTTTTTAATGGTTTTTGAACAACAATGGAGGTCTAAGGCACAGAGGAATAAGCTGGCCTTGGCAACACACAGGTAAATTCATTATTTTCACTTTTGGTCTTTTCATGGTACTTGCTGACAATAAGAAAAATATAGTATATCATCAGACAGGACAGGGTAAACTGGTTTAGTGTGGGTATTCCACAAATTGGATTCCTATTGGCCCCTGCCTCTTCAGAGAAAGAAGTACCAATATTGACCTTGATAAACACATTCCACCTTCTTGCCGTGGCTCACACTGTAGCACCGGATCATTGCTTGATATTTAAGTATTCTCACACAAAAATGAATAGACTTTAGCAATTTCCTCTGCACCTTGTTATCAAAGGAGATGATTTGTAAGTTGGACTGTAGTTCCAGCTGTCACATAGGGCTTTTTAATTATGTATAATTTTTTTAAGTTGGCTCTGGCCCCAGTAAACTCCCTCTTGGCCTTGCACTTGAGAAAAAGCTATTGACCCGTCTGCACTGGATTGGACATAAACACTGTATTAGTTTGATTGGATGGATAGAGCTGATCCATGCTGGGGTCAGCCTGTCTGCCTGCCTGCTACTGCTAACCAATCTCAGAGGGAAAATCGGAATTCAATTAGTTTGGCCAGAGGAGCTATCTCTCTCTCTCTCTCTCTCTCTCTCTCTCTCTCTCTCTCTGTGTGTCTGTGGCTGTGGGGCTCGGTCTGGCTGGGTGGGTGTGGGGGGGGTCGGC
>JAVQJD010058613.1:0-14836 GCA_036023655.1 Nannoperca australis
GTGTGTGTGTGTGTGTGTGTGTGTGTGTGTGTGTGTGTGTGTGTGTGTGTGTGTGTGTGTGTGTGTGTGTGTGTGTGTGTGTGTGTGTATAGGGTGTGCAGGGGAGTACATGAATATGAGCGCAATCTGATCTTATTAGAGGCCTGACGGGATGAGGAGCTGTGATGAGAGCTCTGAATCACCACCATCTAATCAATCAGTCTAATTAACCAAGCTTTATGAACACTGGGCCGAGCTGAGAAAGAATCCGCCGACACACAGATTAATAATGATTACTGAATACACTGCAACACATTCTATTAACAATCCATCTTTATGCCTATCCAGCAGCTTTGCATAAGAAGTCACTTCATCGCCAGTTCCAGGAAATCCTCTGAAACATATTAGTGCTTCTTCTGTCTCCATCAAGTTCAAAGTAAATGAAATTCCATTCTCAAGAATTCATTTTTATTTAATGAAGTAAAGTTCTCAAAGTTACTCTATGCATTGGTATCATAATATAATTAGTCTAATAAGTAATAAGTCTAGTGTTTTTTGGGGGCAATATTATTTAATAAACAGACATGATAAAAAACCCTCAGTGGATGACAGTTTAACTGTTGAACTTTAGAAAACAGTCGGAGGTCATTTTTTGTTTACGCTCACACTCACAGGTTAAGACAAGGCGGGCTGCTCTTTGACACCCACCCATGCCCTCGCAGAAGAGTCCTAGCGTGGAAGTCAAGACAGGTCACAACGGAAGGCTAGGCAGAAAGCGCATGCTTGTTTGTATGCGTGTGCACATATTTGTGTGTGTGCTGTCAAGTCCTCACACCAAGCAGACCTTTAACCACCAGCGGGGATCGGCTCATGTGTTTGGTTACCGTGACCCACTGCTGAGCAACACCGGGCAGCAACTGTCAGCGATTGGCATAACCCCTCCCATGCCACTTGACTACCCATGACGACGCGCTGTTGGCAGTCGGCACTTTGTTTGCGTAAAATGAAAAGTGCCTGCGACTCTCGGTTTCTCTCTCTGAGGATTAAGTGTAGGCAACAGACACATCTGCTACTCTATTTCCATTTCTCTCACCATCTTTTCCTCTTTCTTAACCTTTGCCCCGCTCATTATTTTGTGCTGCAAATTGACGGAAAATGTGCGGCACGGTGAGAAGGACAGGGTGTAAAACAAAGCAAGCGAAAGGCGCGTTGTCGCTCTACGCCGAGAAACAGCGAACTGAGGGTAAGAGAGTCAAACCAAATATGTGGTGTTCAGAGACAACGATGATTAGAGTGATGTCTTTGTACAAACAGCTGTTATGTCTGTTTAAAACCCCCCAAAAAAGTGTCGTAATTTTTTGAGGCCGGCAACTGGTCATTGTTTTCATAATGAATTAATCTGCCAACTATTTTCGTAATAAACTGATTGGAAACGCACTTATTGAGAGGCCCAAAACCCAGATATTGTGTTATGTATCATGTATATCAAGAAAAGCATTAAAATGTCTACATTTAAGAAGCTGGGACCAACAAATGTTTTGCTTTAACAGAATTGATTCATCAAGAAGCTTAAATTTTAATTTATTACATTTATTTATTAAAATTGTGAATACAAATACAAATAATCAAGACACTAAATGTGTGTATCGTCATCCACTTTCATCACCTACCACCTACCCATGTATTCTTCCCTCCACTGTACACTGTGGCAAAAAGGCCATAAAATGATCTGAAAAGCACACTGTATTTTTTTCAAAAATCGAAGCTGGCTCTGAAAGATGACTATGTTTGAAAAATAAAACTCCCAAGATCAATAGATCCACTTTTCTCCAACTGTGGCCATCTCAGACACACTTGGGAAAAAAAACGAAATCCATGAAAACCTTGCCCTGTCCTTTTCACATATCTATCTAACTACTAACAGAAATGATTCCATAGACTGAACAAAGGCAGCATTTTATGCAATTTTAACGGAAATCAATTAATGTGCTATTCCCACACATGCACAGTCACACACTTGTCAAGCAATCTTGTCTTCCTGTGTCATTGTCACCAGCGTTGATGATGCCAGAAAGGACTGAAAACTACATGGGTGATCGCCAAAGTGATTGATCGCCTCACTGGCCTGTACACTCCACTCTCAACTGAAAATTACCTGTCATTTATTCAGTTGCTTAAGCCCTTCAGTTCCTTCAAGAGTTCCACACATCCTCTTTTATCCTGATGTGGCTGTGTGCTTAAAATTGTACATACATGTGCGTCGACATGGGAGTGTTGGCTTCTGGAGACCCCTACATATTAGTTTCTATGAGATGAAGAGCAGGTTCTGTTCTCGGCCCTTTTCCCTAAGGATCAATAATGCTTTGTTGGATATCAGAAGCTGCTGCGGCGGAGGAAGCCAAAAGGCATACTTTAATCCTTTAAATGCAGTCATTAGGCCACATTGTCAAAAAAAAAAAAAACTCCCAACAGATCTCTTAAGGTTTCAAATCCCTGTGTGGTCTTTCCCAAGCAACATATCAATAGTTCTTTGTTGCATGTCAGATGGAAATCAGAAGCTATTGTGGAGGAAGCCAAAAGTCAGATTTTACTCCTTCAGATACAAAAGTGGTAACTTTCATTACACCACACTGTCAAAGCCCTCGAATACCTCTCTTGAGGTTTCAAATCCCAGTGAGTTCTTTTCCCAAGCACATATTCACTGAAGGGATCATCCTCAATGTCAACTTACCATGCTAGTTCGATGGCTCTGCGCCTGCAGTATGAGGCGTCTTGGGTTGAGGCAGGCTAGTTTTGTTTCTGTGATCCTGTGTCTCTGTAGCAACGAAACATCTCGGAAACCAAATGGTTCAGCGGCATGTACGAGTTCAGAATTACAAGAAATACAAGCAGGTTGATCTCTGTAACGATTTTGCAAAACATCCTCAAAAGAAACCATTTCATAACAAAAACAAAACAACTCCCTATTCTTTTAACCCCCTTTCAGGGAAGCCAGAGAAAATGCATTATTGGAAATGCTACTTCTAAACCCATTCACTCTGCCTACAGCGAGCCATCAATTTTCCAGCTTGCCCTTCAGCTTGTGTTTCTAAACAGCACAACAAACACTCACACTCACCGACTGTTAAAAGCTGGCATTGACTTTTGAAGATGTTACATTTGTGTTTTTAACTAATTACAGTGGGAAATATAACTACATAACATAATCTAATGTTTGATTTGGAAAGTAAAGGTTGCAAAACATCTTGATTAGGTCCTTGAGTCGAGAAACATTGGTTTAAACATTGGCATTTTTCACCTTTGATTCATGACTTGTCACAGTCATACCTCATGCTTCATCTGTTCAGCATCTGATGGTTCAGCATTCAAACTTGAGATAAAAAATCGCACTACACTACTTCCCACTACATGCCCATTAGTATCCTAATTTATGTTTCGGCATGCCTGGACTCTGATGTAGTTACAAATCTGCTGGGTTTGGTTTTGCGATCTAATTTTCAGTAATGAGAGCAACAAATCACCTTATCCTTTACACTGTTATCATATTTTTTGCTTTACTGACAAAATACTACATAACTTGAGTTGAGGACACACCTGCAAAGGTGCCAGAGACGGATCAGAAACTGTGCATGTGAGCGCTCTCTATGATAAAAACAAAAAGGTACACTACATACGGTAACATGTTGGATGTATGTCTTTCTCAAAGCATCTGCAGCCAGCTGTGAGTGGTCTGTCTCTTTCACAAACAACTGGAAACCACCAAGAGAGACTCTGAACCTCTTAACCCTTCACCCGTTCCCATCGTAACTAACCAGGACAAACTATCAGGGTGGACTTGAAATTGACTTTTAACACTTTGAGCTTTACTTAGAGATCAGTTTTATGTCTCATGCTAATGATGAAAAATGGGACTTAAAGAGGCCAATTTGATCACAGACTTGGACCGGAATGACTGGTGTGGTGACGTACCCATCGATGCTTGGCGTTACAGCTATCGCCCATATTGGATTGTTCTGTTAAGCAGTCTATGGAGGGAACCACCACCCGCCGCCTCTTCTTCTTCTTATCGACACACTACTAAAGGTATGGAGTGGGAGCTGGCAACAGCTGAGAGAATCCCAGGACTAGCACATAAAAAAAAAAACGCTTCAGTGCTCGCTCGCTCGCTCTCAGGGAAAATAGCGGTTTTCAGAACCTTTCAGTTTCTTTGATGGCATTGATCTTGTTGGTGGATCTTTTATGTTAATCCTCACTAAATAAGCTATTCAGCAAATATGATAAAGCTCCAAGTGGTGCTGTGAATGTGAGAAGGAATTTGTGACGAGAACATATCCAACTATGCAAAGAATAGGAAGACCATGCCCAGAGCCTTTGTGTATTACATTTGTATCTCAATTTTAAGCTTTAATCTCAATGTGGCCTTGCTGTGGGTTTTCTACCGCCACTGTTTAATAATGATGTAATATGGGTAACTCTGGGTGCTAATTGTTTTTCATATTTCAAAGAGAAGCAGTTCAGATGACTTGAAACTAGTGGTCACTGAGGTGGCAGTAAATACAGATTAAATGAAAAATGTCTTAATTTCAAGAAAACAGATTAAATGAAGTGTATGACAACATGCCATTGGTTGTGTTTTCTATCACTGAACCATGTAGATCGAGACTAAACTGGCCCCTTGTGACACCTCCTGAAAGCCACGCATGGGTGTTGAACACATGTACAACTTGGTCTGTGGAGTTGTCTCTCCAGAGTAACAGGATGATCAGAGAGAGATCAGGCACAGTGAGACGGCTGGAGCACAGACAGGAGGGGAAGGAAAAGAGACCAAAAGGAAACATGTTTCCTGAACAAAGGGGGCTTGCTGGACGGACAACAAGCCAGTACGTCTGCTGTGCAAGGAGAGGGACGCTCCTTTAAATTTAAAGTTAGTTGTTAGCATTACTTCCATTCAAAGGCTTTTTGGGAGATCATTTGCATAGTATGTACAGTAATTTTAATAAATCAAACATTAAAACTGTACTATTTCTTCATTTAAGCTTCTTGAATCTCCTAAAAATATGCTATAAAGAGATCATTACAGCTGATGTAGCGTTGTTCTTCATTGGGACAAGTTATTTCAGGATTGTACGTTTTATACGTTTGAACTGTTTCTAAGACTATATAGCACAGTAGGTTCTAACTAAAGGCTTTTTAACCCTCATTCTTTATATAGCAAAACTCCCTCCACCTTGTCAGTGTCATGGTAGGCCAGAAATACCCGGAGCTGGCCTGAGGGCAGCGGCCTCCTCTGCCCTCATGGCCTATGGGTATGTAGCCTCTGCCTGCTAGGGCTTTATGATAAGAGATGGAGGTGTGTTGTGGGGACAGCTGACATCCTAAATGCTCTGGAGGTACACACACATCCACATACACAAGAGTATCCAGGGTGTTCTGTTATGCAGATGATAGGTAGCCAGGTAGGTGACAGGGCCCAGGGCAGGGAAATTAGAAGGTTGTTATGTGCCACCGGTCTGTACAGAGCTCATTCACAGTGCATTATTCATGCTGACGGTATGAGAAGTGACAGGAACAGATATCTGCTGTCAGAGAGATGGAGGTATGATTTAAATAAAGAGCAAGGAGGAAGCGGAGAGGCTTTTTCCATACGTTTTAAAAGTAAGGCAGCCTCCAACAAAGTATTCTGCACAGAAGCTGAATGTAAAGAAATCCTGGTGTCCTCTGGCGATTTATCCTTGTAGAGTTCTGACGAGAAGTGCTGGTCAATACAAACTTTAAACTAACTTTAACTTGATGCAGATTATGGGGTAAAACAAGTGTAACTGGTGATTAATTAAGCTAGCTTCAGCTTGCAGCGTGCAGTGACTGTGTCACACATGTGCACCTGATTTTGACAGGTTGCAATGTTCGTCTCCACTTTTTCCAACTTGTAAAAGCTCAGGCTTTCTTTTACCACGAGGTGCTGCTCTGATTAATTACGGTGGAGTGAACGAACGATGTAATCAATCAATTGATCACCAGCTGAATCAGACAGATCCTGACGCTTTTTTTTTTTTTTTTTTTACTTCACCTCACTCATTAAATACGTGGCCTTTGCTGTGTGATCCCCTGAAGCTTCATAACCCTAATATTAGATTTCATGAAAATGTAATCATTTCTTGTTCTTTGATCTATTTCAGGCGAGGCGGGATGCCTTCGCTATAAAAAAAACTCAGGAAACCCTGAAATTATTGGCCAGACTAAGATGGCTTTCTAGTATGTTGACTTGAAAAGGTTGCCATTAACGGATTCAAAACTAAGTGAATTTATAACTAACAATAAATAAAAACAGGAAGTAGAGTGACAAAAGGAAGAAGCAAAAGAAAGAGATAAAGATGAGGAGCTGTATGCTATGAACAATTTCTAATTCAAAAAAAGGTGATGACAAGGCAGCAGTGTTTGTACTGGGAGCTACATGGCCTAGCACTCTGCTTATTTTCTACATAATACGCTGCAGACAAGTAGACCATTATCTTTCCCATTACCGTTCAACTTGACAATTAATGTCCAAGAGTTTAACGGGGACTCGACCCATTAACATGGCTAACGGCTATGCAAGTCCACTGTGTGTCTGCGCGTGAGACTGACTCATAGTGACGGACAGTGAGAGAGAGAGTGAGAGAGAGACAGAGAGAGCGGGAAACCTCAGTGGTAAGCTAATTAGCTCAACACTATCACAGATGGCTATGGGGTCACTGTTAAACCTTTATCCACGGCCATATTATCCACGTCAATGCTGATTTTACAGGAGCTAGGTCATAGCTTGAATAATAAATGCACCTGGAACAAGGCCTGAGGTGTCGGCAAAAGCGAGCCTTACCCGTGGAAAAATGTAAAACTGACCTTTTGTGTGGTTTTCCGACTTACATTGCTCAATCATCAGGTCCACAAGCTTTCTGCAAAGGTTGTCAGAGAACCATGAGTGGCATGGGAGAGAAGGATGGAGGGAAAGCACAAGAGAGACTGAGGGACTGAAATGATAAAAGTAAAATAGAGGAAGAAAAGCAACCAGAGGGACAGTGAGAGCAAGAAAGCTGACGTGGAGCCATTGACTTGCCTAGATAGTAACACATCACTTTGATGACACAAAGTCAAGACAGTACACATCAAGTACAGGTTAGTCCATCACACACAGTATGTGTGTATGTGTATGAGCAGTAGGGCTGCAACTAATGATTACTTTCAATATCGATTAATCTGCCGATTATTTTCACGATCTAATGATAAATCATTATGTCTATAATGTCTATAATCATTATGCTCATCACAATTTTCCAGAGCCCAAAGTGACGTCTTCAAATAGCTTCTTTTGTCCAACCAACAGTCCATACCATAAATGTCATTTAAGAAGCTGGAACCAGCATGAAAAATGAAAGAAATGAGTCAAGCAGCAATCGAGTAATCGTTGCAACCCACACACACTCTCAAACACACATATCCAGTGAGACACTGCACCAAATGTATTGGCGTGTGAGCGTTTGAGCTTAAAAAAAACGATGCTGGGCTTAAACTTCTGAAACTAAAGAGCATTAGTATGTTGTTTGGAGCCCAGCATGGAAATACCAGTGTAACTCCCGGGGGTTTTGTTGTAAATCCAAGAAATGAAAGTCAAAACGTCTCCACTGTGGACAACACTCCACTGTTTTAACACACAACGGCTTGCGGGCACCGAAGTGATGAACAGGCAAACAAAAATGAGAACGCTGTGAAAAGAAACTGAAATTAAATAGCACTAGAACCGTGTTGACACTATCATTTGTGGATGTATTTTTGAGGTGATGGTATTCATTTGAGGAACAAGTCCAATAAAAACTCTCACATCTGTAAGCTAAATATGAAGCTACTGCCAGTAGCCATTTAGCTTAGCCTCAACGGCTAGCGTGGCTCTCTCAAAAGGTTAAAAAAATTCACCTACAACAATTTGTGGTTTCATGAGGTGGTATTTTCTAGACTTTTTCTTGACTGGAGCAGTGACTTGACTTGCAAGCTTAATATTTAGTGTACAGATCGTGAGAGTCTTCTCATCTAACTCAAGAGAGCAAATAAGGATAATATCGGATAATTCATTTAATAATAAAAGGATTTCCCTGCTGTTACTGCAGATGCATTACTTAAAATCAACATCTGATCTCACAGGAAGTCCTCCGACCTAATGCAACAGCAATATAACAGCAACAGAAGAGACAGTCATTTTCAATTTCCCCACACAAGAGAAAAGGCATCTGTCTCCTCTGTTGGAATTTGTTTGTGATCTCAACACAGTTGCTAAGGATCTGCGCAGATTTTTCTAATTTCAAAACATTCTTGAAATTTTAGAAAGGCTAAGATCAATCCCCAACTAAATGTGTGTGGTTGGGATCGGATCAGGAAACCTCTCACACGGACAGCTCATCAGCAGTGTAGTCACAAATTCCTCTTAAAATGCTGCGATGAACAAAATCTGGTTTCAACCAGGTTTCAGCCTTATAGTCCACCATATGAGTGAGTGTAGCTGGAAAGATGTTCTTTGATTAATGGTGTCTGATTAATCGATTTAATTAAATAGAATTAATTTAATCACTACAGCAGTGTTTAAACAACACATTACTCTTAAATTTTTCTGCAATGAATTTCCCCCTCGAGGTTTCAGAAAGCTTAATCAATACTGGCAATTGCTGTTACACTTGGTGATTTTACTTAATTCATTTTTTTTTTCATACATCCAAAAAGTACTTGATCAGAAACTGAAACATAAAACCTCAACAGCGGCAGTAAAAGACTAAAAACAACAGTTGAATATGGTTTTAACAGACATCTTCTTTTCCTGCTGCTACCACAGCGCAGGCCACTGGCAAACTCAGTCAGGAGCAGCTTACTCACAGACCGCATCATGTTGAAAGAACAACAGCGTAGCTCCAGAGCTTCACATCAGCATTTACATCCCGCGTGTGTCTGTGTGAGTGTGAAGTGTGAAGTGTGTGAGTATCGCATCGCATGTACATGAGAGCAAACACACAGAGTAACACCTATTTCAGCCTACTTCACAGGTTTCCACCTGATAGGGACTGCTAATGATAAAAGAAAGCAGAGGGGAGGATAAAAGAGTGGCACATTTACAGGGGGCATCAGAGGGATGCATAAAAATCTGACATTATGGGACGGCCTGCTGCAGAGTCAGCTCAGTTGGGGTTGACACGGAGATGTGCTATCTTAGGCAATCTTTGTGATATGGTAGGAGGAAAGGAGGCACAGCGAGTCCATGGGGTATTAGCAGTGCACTCAAAGACATACAGTATCAAACACACACATAAATAAGGTATTACACAAACAAATGCACAGACACTGAGTCGCCCTCTGCCTTCAGTAGTATATTGTAAGGGTGGCAGTATTTTAAATCAGAAGCACCTTATACGTTATATTCCCTTTGAGAATATCAATCAGTCGAAACCTCACACACATTCACATTACCGCTGAACAACAGCTAGTTGTTTAATCAATTGGTCAACGTCAGAACACCATTGACAACAATATTGATAACTCATTAAATGTTTAAGTCATTTATTAGTGGTTCCACTTTCTTCAATGTGTAGATTTATTCTTTTTAATCATTGTAATTGTAATGTATTTACATTTTGGACAGTTGGCTGAACAAAAATAGAAACCTGACCTTTTATATCATTAAATCAATTTTACAAATGATTAATTCATTAATGAAAATAATAATGGAACCAGTTAATCAATAATGAAAAAGAGCTCAAACAATTATTCAATTAATCGATTAGTTGTTCGACACAAACTTTAATGGCTTTAATGGGAACGTGTTTTTTGTTTCATATTTATGTTGTAGGCCAAACAATTATAGACTCAGATTAATCGATAATAACATCAATCATTAGTTGCAGTCTCAATCAAAACCAAAACCAACAGGAGCACTGCTGCAGACCTGTGAAAATCCAAGCTGTGCTAATACCTCCCAGTGATCACCAGTTACAACCACTTACAGGCAAAACAGAAGAGAGCAAAGGAGCAGGGGAGCAGGGAGGAAGGGAGGGGGAGAAAAATGAGAGACAGAATGAGGGAGGAGAAACACCGAGATACTAAAAGAGAGTGAAGCATTCAAGGCCCGAAATAAGAAAATAACAAGAGACCACAGAAAGAAAGCTATAAATGTATTAATAACAAGCATTTCCTGCTGATGGTGGTATCAACATGTGCAAACTCACACGCGCACACACACACACACACACACACACACACACACACACACACACACACGCACACGCACACACGCACACACACACACACCAAAGAGGCAGAATTTTGGGCTCTGCAGGATTATAAACAGGTTATGATTAATGCAGTGGGGTTAAGACTTTGATACACCATACCATTCCTCCTGCCCGCTTTGCTGTGAACATCTTCAAACAGTCCACACCAGCAGAAGCACACAAAAACATACTTTGTACAAATGCCAACACACATGCGCACGCACGCACACACACACACACACACGATAAAGCCTTGTCTTTTGCATGGACAGAAAGCTTAAGGTAACAGTCCGTACAGACTGAAACCGAGTTCTGAAACATCAAACGGTCACACGCATGTGGTCTGCTTCTCCCGTTTCCCTCATCAACTGTTTTTTTTTTCCGGAGACAATCCCTTACTGAGCCACAGAGCATGGGCACGCTTGGTATCGCCCTCGGGGGGGAAGAGACAGGCATCCAGGCATCGAACAAATGAATCGCAGCACCCAGTGACGAGCAAGTAGACAGCCGGGGTCAGCCTCCTCCAGTGGCCACTGATTCACAATCCCATACCTGTCCAACACCATTAAAGGCATCACAGACGAGCTACATCTAGAGGCAGTGTGCTGTAGATGGTACTGTGGCTACACACAATGTTGGGTTTTTTAACATTAGATAAGGCTTTTCTCTAAATCAACATTCTGCTCATACTGATTTGTTTAAATCAAACTATAAAACCACTTTTTCCAAACATTTGAAGGTGTTATTTTTCCACCATTATTGAAATGTGGAAGAGCAGGTATTTCACGTAGCTTGACCTATGCTGCATTTTTAAAGCCAATATTGATATCGAAGTCAGCTTTAAAAATCTGATGAAAAGGTACATAAGCTGATGTTCATGTCGTACATACTTTTCTTTCCTTTTCACATAAATACATTTTAAGACATTTATTATTTAAATTTGATTATTAAAGAATTGTGTCAAGGTATGGTGAAACTTGTATGCTGATACCACTATACTGGCTGCTTTATCTGCCTGGTCTAGTATATTATAATACTTTTTTTTAAATGTTTTTCTTTTATTTAAAGCTGGAAGTACATACATTTTTATTGTATTTACTGTATTGTCAGTCAAAATGTATTACTTTTATTTAACATTAGTGCATTATCTGCATTGATTTACTTAAGAGGTGTAGTACACTGAAGTATACTAAATCTGAGGTTTTCAATTTGGGAGGCAGGCCTCCCCAGGGGGGTTTTAAACAGTTACAGGTTCAGTGAATGGAAGTGGAAAAAATATTAGTTATCAAAAGAAGATCACACAGAATAACCAAATGTGTGTGATTTAATTTCACAGATACAGTAGTTTTGCCAAATTGTACTGTAGTGTTTCCCACTTTCCCAGAGTCAGAAACTAATAAATGCCTCAGGACAGAGCTTTTTTATGTATTTGGTATAGTCTGAAGTAATAACAAATAATAATTAAAAAAAGCAATATTAGGCTATCTTGGCTCAATTGTTGAGTTTACAGGATAAAATAACATATCCGTGAACCCATAGGCATCCAGGAATTGAGCAAAACTAAGCAAGCAAACTAAGCTTCGTCTGAGGGGAGGCCCATAGTCTCAGACTTTGAAAACACCTGCTTTAAATGATAATGTCATAATCAGAATGACTGGGAAGGGACATACCCCCAGGAGTCGCCAGCAACAAGAGGAAAAGAAATAAAAAAGCACAGAATAGAAAATTAAAAAGAGACAAAATGTAAAAATGAGGCAACAGGCTTTCTAAGTGGCACACTAAAGGTCTCATTAGGGGAAGAAAAAGGTTTCTGTGGTGGTTTTTCACCTCGAGGGGAACATGGGGAGCATGGCAAGCATGACACTGAAACACATGTTTACATTCAGTCTGCCACTGATGTTCCCAGTGAGACACAAAAGTATGAGTGTTGCTACAACAAGCCTCCTAAGGGACAAAATCTTTGACCCAAAACATGAAACACTGCAATCTAATTCTGCTAATGAGAATAATGAAGAGTAGTCATTAAGGCTTATCTGTATGCCATTCTTTCTTATAGTTTCTTATAGCTTAAGGGAAAAGCAAAAGGTAAAAAATGTAAATTCAAACTCAAATTTGATCGACCTCAAGGCAACTACTGCACAATCCACCTGCTGTTTGTTTTCATTTTTTTCTATCAGTTTACATTAAACCACCATCCTCGCAGCCTTGCTTACAAAACAGATGCTGTGTTTGTCCTACAACCTTAATTTCACACCCTGTTTCCCCCTTATTAGGGGCCCTTCTGGGGCTCCTAACCTCCTAATCACCATGGTAACAGGACACACAGTGACACAGCCTCGGTCCCTCACCAGGTGTTGAGCTGATCACAGGAATAAAAAAAATGTAAAAAAAAGAGGAGAAGGAGGGAAATGAGAGGACGGAGTGAAGTGCGGGGAAAATATGAATTATCAATGTGTCGTGAGCAAATGGGAAATGATTATTTCATGGTGATTGTCTGATGTCTGATTCTGAATTGTAATAATAAATTATTAATTAACCCAACGGGATGAATATTTCATGAATGAAACCGAAACCGCGGCTGAGCTGATTTGAGAGAGGGAACATGGAGGAAGGTCACAGGTCAGTCAAAGTCGGAAACAAGGATACATCTGTATGCATGCCAGAAATCCATTTGAAGAACGGATTATTAAGATCTTTATCTAAAATGAATAGAAAACTAATAATGTAAAATAGAAAAAAGTAAAATGAACAATTAACAGACACTTGCAATCAATCTAAAGATAATTGAGCTCAAAACAACTTTATTCAGACTGCCGCACATAATAATTATTGGGGCAGAACCACTCCTTGAGTTTAGTAGACCGAACGAATAACCTTGAAAAGCAGCCCAGGCCATATCACATGGGTTTTTACAGCTAATTACAGACATCGCTGAGAGCAAAGCATAACTCAAAATGCCTCTGTGAGACACACACACACACACACACACACACACACACACACACACACACATATATACATACATAAATATATACACACACACACACACACACACACACACACACACACACACACACATATATATATATACATACATATGCCTCACACAGTACCCTCATGTGCTTTCCACCTAAAAAGACATTCTCAAAACACTGTTCTCTTATAATGGATGCTCAATTTCCTTTTACAAAAGAAAAAAAAGGAGGATTTTATACAGATTAAAAGCCTTTTAGTGTTACTTCTGCTCGAGTGGTCAACAACAACCACATCTCTGCTGAGCAGATTGCCAGGTAACACTCTGTGATATGGGGGAAAGGGAAAAAAAGTGTCAAGGGAGGGTTGTGAGGCAGACGACGCACCAACATGCCAATTCGTCACTCATGTTTTCCTCTGTCTTCATTGCCAGTGGAGCAAATTGGCATTTGCTATATTGTTATTGAGAGCACAGAGAGAAACATAGAGAGGCTAGAGAAGATAAAGTGACGGGGTACGAGAGGGAAAGACAAAAGAGCAAGAAAGTGTTTGTAACAGGCTCAAGAGAGATAGAATAAAGCCAAAGACTAAGTCAAAGACAAAGGCAGTAAAGGGAGGTCACCAGACCAGTGACCTGGGAAATATGTAGGCCAACCCCGAGATGAACAAGTGACAACCCTCAGATCAAAATCACAGTTAGGCAGAGAGTAGGCAGAGGGAACACTTCAAAGATCACTCCGGCCACAGTGAATATTAACAACATTTTCAAGGGTGACCTTTATTCTGTCTAATAATGCCCGTTACTTTTTTCATGTTATTAATGCAGACTCTGCTAACATAGAACTAATGTCCTCACCAATAGACACAGAGGCTTTCATTCTACTCCAACTAAATTTCTGAACCTGAAGGTTGATTTGATTGTTTAATGAAGCAGTTTTTCACGTGAACAGGGCAGGTTGAATCCCAACGAACCACGTTGCAGGAGGAAAAGAAGTGCAGTGACAATCATGGCTCGCAGAGGAGAAGAGCTTGAGAGGCCTCGCGCGTCGTTTAAATCCCCAGCATGGTTGTATTTTGGCTTCTACGTTAAATATATTGACGGAAACATGGCGGTGGACAAAACTTTAACCGTGTGTAGACATTGTTCACCGAGGGCTATGTTAAGTTTTTATTAAGCAATGTGATCTTAGAGAGCTGCTTGAGAGTAATTAGTGTTTTGTGCGTTCTAGTTCACCTCTCCGGTTATGGTTCGGCAGGAAATATATTCTTTAATATCATCTTTATCAAGCCGGGACTGAGGGTCGTAGAGGTCCGCTATTTTTATACCACAGCAATAAGTTTCTCCTTGTCCACTGTGAGAGCTACAAAGCCAAACCACAAAGGAAGGTGTGCTATTACCTGACAAGAGAAGAAGTCAACACACCGTACGCTAATCAAGGAAACGAGTGGAGAGAAAAAAATTGGAGCAATGACCGCCGGTCAGCTCTAGAAAATAGGACACTGTATTCATTGGGCTTATATAGACAATAACAGGGGTGACTGTTCTTTTGGGGGGGGGGGGGGGGGGGGGATTAGTTAATTTAAAACTAATAATAAAAAAA
>JAVQJD010058619.1:0-12659 GCA_036023655.1 Nannoperca australis
CAAAAACCTCTCCACCAGCACATTAGTGGAGGCCACGACTCCAACAAGTCAACACCAAACAAAAAACCCATAAGTACAAAGTTAAATAACAAAAAAATTTAAAAGAGCAAGTAAGACGAACGGAGCAACCGTAAAAGGCAGCACGCACAGAAGCGCATGCGCACTAGTACTTCTTAAAGTCGTGAAATAGCCTAATGAAACAAACATCAGCACCTGAGAGCAGAGGAGCTGTCTAAGTAGCTAATTCAATTGTAAAATCCAACACATTGTAGGTCAAATATATATTTGCCTACTGGTGTGTGTTTGTGTGTAGTGCTTCATAACTGGTGACTAGCGTGTACTGGCGCCCGTCGTAACTACCTCCATCTGGAAGAGTCTTCAGCAAAATGGGACAGATCACTTCAATGAGGAGAAATTGTCTCAGCTGGTATTACTTGATGTAAATTAAAAACTTCATCTTCACTGATTTTTTGAAGAATTGTTCTATTGTTTGGAATAAAATGCTGACCTGGCTATGTCTGTTATTGTTGTTCTTTGTCTGTATTACAGTGTTTTTTGTGTGTTTTATTACTTTAAAGCCTAACTAGGGACAAGGTCCCTACTGAGATTGCATCGATTGCATTTTATTTGTTCGGACCCCACATGTCCATAAATCCATTTGAGAAAGGTGACCTCATGCTGGTTATGTGATGTGAATTGGGTCTGTACAAATGTTATCACATCTGTAAGGACAATGGGTGTTATGTACTTGTAAGGACATGTTCCAAGTCTTTATGGATTTCTGAAGGGTTCTGGTTCTGGTGGTGCGTTTTTAATTTGTCTTTTTACAAGGCATGACTATGTTTGACCTAGCAATAACACGGGGTAGATACAACAAGCAAGATACAAGGACACATTACTTTCAATCTGGATTTCCTGCTTTTGATGAAAACCAACATCTATAAGCTTACACTACAAGAGAGACCTTTTAATTTCCTGGAATCATTGTGATGTTGATGTATAGTGAGTATATACCTATTTCAGTTTCTAAGTTGTGGCAAAAGCAGTATACAAGATGTATTTTCCATACTGTCTATTTAGGGGCTTCCATTAATGGAGGATAGAACGGTGAAAGAGCATCTATTAGCAACGTTGATTTACTTTTTAATGCTATAATATATATACCAAATAGTTCTTATTTTTCTGTGCAATCTTAAAGGTTAAGTGATGATTTTGAAACTTTAACATGTGTGTAGATTTGTTTGATGGACAATCTCTAGAGAAAGGTAGAAGAGAAGTTCACACTATTACCAGACATCCCAGAGCTGAAATGGCACAAGGAGAACAACAGTACAATTTTTTTTGTTTATAAACAAAACATTTTTGTACTGCAGATTTGGTCAATAAGCAATATTACCAGAACTATAATCCAATATTATACACATCTAAAGCATAATAGAAGAGCGTTAAGCCTAATTACAATCTAACATGTTTTTATTTGAGAATAATCCTCAGTATTTTGTGTATTTGTGTTAAATGTATAGCAGAAAACCTCATCAAAATCAATTCAGTTAAAAAACTTGGATATTACTTCACAACACCCAGAAGACTGTGAGACCGCTGATTGGACTGAAGAAACAGTTCAGACTACTGATACTTAAGTGGAAACATATCAACAGGTGGAGGTTGTACAAACATTGGATAGGACTAAAGGAATCACTACACATGACAGACAAATCAACTGGCGAGCAACGACTTGCCATCTTTAAAAAGACTTTCACACAGAATATGAATTGATACAAGTAACATTGCTTTGTTATTTCAGTTGAGTAATGATGAAATGAGGAAACAAATCGATCAATAAGGGATTTTCATACGAAGACCAACAGTGGAAGACCGCTCAGGAGGGCGGCCCGGACAGGACCAGACACGCGGACCAGACGTGGAAGACCGCTCAGGAGGGCGGCCGAAACAGGACCGGGCACGAAGACGAACAGTGGGAGGCCACTCAGGAGGGTGGCCGGGACAGGACCAGACATGAAGACCAGACGTGGAAGGCCGCTCAGGAGGGCGACCCGGACAGGACCAAACACGAGGACCAGACGTGGAAGACTACTCAGGAGGGCGGCCGGGACAGGACCAGATATGAAGACCAGACGTGGAAGGCCGCTCAGGAGGGCGACCTGGACAGGATCAGACACGAAGACCAGACGTGGAAGGCCGCTCAGGAGGGCGACCCGGACAGGACCAAACACGAGGACCAGACGTGGAAGACTACTCAGGAGGGCGGCCGGGACAGGACCAGACATGAAGACCAGACGTGGAAGGCCGCTCAGGAGGGCGACCTGGACAGGATCAGACACAAAGACCAGACGTGTAAGACCGCTCAGGAGGTAGGCCGGGACAGGACCAGACTCGACGACCAGACATGGAAGGCCGCTCAGGAGGGCGACCCGGACAGGAGGCTCAACGTCCCTGTCCAAAGAGGCTGAGGTTCTGACTGGGGTGAAACTGGGGGGCTGAGGAGCGTGCTGATCCGGGGTTAAAAAAAGTCTACGATGTCCACAGGAATGAACTCTCTTAACTCAATTAATTCAATTGTGTTCCGACAGCTTCCTGCATCCTACCGTCAGCACAGTTTGCCTATAAGCAACATCCTTAGTTCTTCTCCACATGCATCGGTAGTACAGTAGCTCCTCGACCAGAAAATGACACTCCATTGGTCATACATCCGCTGGGTCCAAGTATGGTTGGTCCATACTGTCAGGACACAGGGAGTGGGGACCCAAATGCAGACGCAGGCAGTGGTGAGATGAAATGTATCTTTAATGGAGGTTCCAGTACACACAGAGTCCAGCAACGAGCAAACGGTGACATCAACACGAGGGTATGGGTAACACGGGGAACACAGGCAGGATCACAATGAAAACTTCGACCAACATATCACTAGAGAACGCAGAGAAAACATATGATGGACCGACGCAGAACAAAGGGGACAACCAGACTAAATAGACACAGTGGGACGATGAGAACAGAAGCCGGTGAGTAACAAGACACAGGTGCAACACATGATGATTAACATGCAGACACAGACAGGAACATGAGGATGAAACAAACATACTTTCAAAATAGGAAATAAAATAGGAAACACAGAAAACCCTGCCAGATCATGACAGTATGACTCCAAAGAAAAAACAATACAAATCAGTTAATGGTCATCACAATGCAGACAGTAAATGGTATGTCTTGGAGGATGGTGCTATGGTTACTGAAGTATAATAATTATATTCTTATGGCTAGATGTAGAAACAGAGCTGCACAGGTTTGTCCATTAGCACTAAAGTTGAAATACCTTGATATGCTAGAAATACAGAAATTATTAGTGGACTGGAAAGGTCTTCAGAAGGAAATGATTTAGCGAGCAGCTGTTTCTTAGGGTTAGGGTTATAATCCATCTTTCAATCCTGTTTAATCTCAGTCTCCTCCTGTCCATATGTCGAACCCTAAATTGCTCCCAATGGAGGCCTTGCATGGCAGCTCGGTCGCCTTTGGTGTGTGAATAGGTGAATGAGACCAATCTGTAAAAGCGCTTTGGGAGCCGTTAAGGTTGAAATATAAGTGAAGTTAATTTACCATTTATATATACTGAACATAGTATGAATGAGGATACTGATACAGAAGATATAGCAGATATAATTGAGCTAGAGCATCTGGCTTGGATGATTAACGTGACAGCCCCAATAATCCTTTTTTTGTTCTTAAATTAGGAACACACAGGTACGCTTAAAGGTGACTTAGTATTACTAATGTTGGTCAAGAGGAATTCTGAAATTCAGAAGTGCAACTGGTCATCAAAGTCTTTAGAATTCATCCTCATGGCACCATGAATATTCATGACAGTATGACAAGTAGTTTGGTCCAGAAATCTTGCTCTAGACCAAAATATTGGACAGAGGGACATACTCACTGATATCTCCTTCCTCTGGCCTCACTGTTAGCTGAACAAAAACACTGTCAGTGAATTTGCTGGGTAGTGTTTATTGATTTGCCAAACTGCTGTTTGCACATCACTTTCCATCAATTTTTGAAAACATGTATCTATGTTTGTGTTGACGGTAGCAGAGCAGTGATGTACTGCACAAACTGGGGAAAAAAGGGCATTTTTGTGTCTCCTTCAACTACACATCGTAGGCTTGTTTATGTTTCAATGTAATTTTCATTTTTTTTATCCACGGACAGTCAAGTAGAGCTGCATGGCAACAGCTGAAAACAGACCGTAGCTCAGTATTTTATATAATGTGGTGTAAATTATTATTATTTTTGTTAAATACATTAAAATTAAATAAAAGTGTATAACATACTGCAATTCACCAGCAGTCCTCTAGATCTGTGTTTAGAAATGATCAAATACTATAAATGTAAGCCATTTTTCTAGCTAAACCAGGCAAAACTGCATCCACAGGAGTCATGACCTCAGTATTCCTAATCTTCTGCCCTGAAGCTGGTCCAGCCAAAAAGTCTGAAAAGAAAGCAATGTATATACAGTTCATTTCTATGTAAAGACTAATCACAAGTGATGCACCTAAAACAAACCAATAAAAAACGCAATAACTATTATAATGAACTAACTTCCTGTGCCAGAGCTGACACCAGAGTTAACACGAGGCGGGTGGTGAAGGTAGAGGTTTGACTTTTCGTCATTTAGGGTCATGGCCTTATGTGTAAAATGTGGACACACTAGTGTGTCGTGAATTTCTGTGCCCAATTTGTACATTTAATGTGTGTAAATAGTTGCACAAAAAGAATATAAAAATGTGTCCTTGTTATAGTTTTATTCTTTGCACTGGTGCTGATTGGCCTGTCAGGGTAAAATTTGCTCCAAAAGACTGGAGACTCAAACATGCTTGTGCATGACGGCAAAGACCAAAGGAGGGTGATTCTGAGAGTCAGAGTCATACTTGTTCAGTGTATAACATACTTGTATATAATTTGTGATTTTCAGCTATGCTAGCAGCATGGTTCTGTGAATGGCAATGTTGGGCTGTAAATCCCCCACTTTGGTGCAGACATTCGTGTTCCCCTCAGGATGAATTGTAACAATTTTGAATTTGTTCAATACTTTGGTTTATGACGACATACCTGAAAAACAAATGACATGTCCATTATCCTGTATCTAGCAGACACGAGCATTTTAGATTGTTATTGTGCACGTGTTAGCATGCTGATATTAGCATTTCCCTCATTCAAGGCTGTACTCTTCTTTCGAACCCATCTCCTGACAGGAGGTGGATCAACTAATCAGGTTGCTTGACATTCAGCTCCACATCATGCGCGATTTTTTTCAACATTATAGCAGGTTGTGGCCAATACAGTGTACAATGAAGTTAGCTATGTCTAAGCTGTAAATGTGTTGTGTAAATGTTATGTAAAAGTAATACCACTTTTTAAGTAATATATTGAATCTAACTTGACCTATAAATTCCTGGCCTGGGAGTCAAGCCCAGCAATGTGTTGGCTTCAAATATTTTACATTATGCAGTCAATTTTTTAAATCTTGTTTTTGTCCATTAAATCCTGACTTGACTGGTGCTTCTGTGAATGTCCACAGGGGAGAACATACACACTATATAAGGCATTATATTATGAGTGAATGCCAGCACTAATAAAACATCATGAATATATGAAGTGATTAGACCAGTTACAGAACAACATAAATATACACACATCCATCATAATGAGCTTTTACTTTAGATAATCCAAACTTTTTGCAGCAGACACCACACTGTTAAATACACTTAATGCAAAACATTTACTTTGAATAGAAACTAGTTTGAATTAGTACTTTTAGTGAAGCAAGAATTTGTGTAATATTTTAAGGATTTGGCATAGAGAAAAGTAGACAATAGCAAACATGCTTCTTATTCAAATTACAGATAAAGCAAACTAATGGAGTAATACCCTGACAGTAGTTCAGTGTCACGGCACTGTCCATGGTGCTGATTCTGTGTTGAGAACATCCCAGCACTTTTCATTCATGGAGGGACAAGTAACAATAAAATAAAGAAGTGAGCTCGCATGAGAATTCACCTACTGTATTTCTATTCTACTGTAAGACTAATGACAGGGAACAGTTGTAGTTTTTAATTGACATCATCTATTACATAATCAGAAGCAGTAAGAAGTACTATGATTAAAACCTGGCAATAATAATGTGATGGTTTTAGTTCAGCCTAAAATACTGTAACAGATAAATTCATTTTAAATTGCTACTGCCAGTAAAATGTATCTTAAAGGTATATATGGTATATTTAGAACGTTGATACTTATGACTTAGGGTGAAACCCCAGTCATCATGGTAACCCACGTATACAATTTCCATACCACATGCTCAGCCATGGTCTTATGTAATGAGTTTGTTTCAGCTGTTTGTGAATTTGGTCATGAGTAATGTTGGTGTCACACAGACCTGAAAAAGAAATCCTACAGGTACATAAGACTGCAGCAGTTATGCTATGTACTTTAATGGTGAGGTGTACAGAGAACAACCTTCTGTTCAACATCAGCAAAAAACATGTAGGTTGAGCAGGGAGCCAGGAGAGTAAGAGGAGCACCACACCCACACAGACACAGAGAGACAGACAGGGGAGTACAGGAGACACTAGGGAAGTGGGAAACCTCCTGACTCTCCTCCCTTGTACCTTGACTGTATGTTATACATGTTCTATAAATTGCTCTAAAAAATACAGACATTGCAACTCTGTTTGCCCAATGCTGTTCTCTTTTTGCCCCTCCCATAGCACTTCTTACCACAATGCAATTCCCACTACAGTTACAGTTATCACTGTATGTGTGTATATATGTATAGACATAATTATACATTTAGAATTACATGGTGTTGTCAGACCTACATTAGCAAGATAATTACTAAGCCAGCTAGCAGGTTAATTAGCCACTGCATGGGTCATTATTCTAACCTTAACTTTTTGTGTTGTTGATTTATTTTCAGTCAGTTGACTAATCGATTATTGATCTAATTGATTCAGCACTATTTTTGTGGAAGCAAAAGCAAGACCTAAGTGGTCTTGGGAAGCATTTTTGCGAATGCAGGATCATATGCTGTGTCTTAACTTGTGTGAGTACAGCACCCATTACCACCTTATTCACATTATGATAATGTGTTCTGTTCCCTGGTGATGATACGTTGGCGACCCAGAGTTAAAGAGAACTAACTAATGGTGCATAACCTTTGCCATTTCCCTAATGTGCATGGGCTGGGTCAAAGCTAAAGGAAAAGGATGTGTGCTGTTGCTGTACTTTATAGGAACAGCAAGAACAGTGTGCTGGCCCACTTAGCCTTAATCTTACCCTCTCTGGTTTGACTGATAACTCAATTTTGCTATGAATTAAACATAGTTGTCCTGTCCCTCAGTCTGTTTTACCCTCTGGCTGGTCTCCAAGACCAAACAGAAAAAAAGCATACAAGGGCTTTGGCTGTCGGAACCAACCTTTTTTAAAGTCTAGCCTCTTGATCAAGACTCTTTCTGATCATCTACAACACTCAAATGGTTGACCTGGGTGTGTCACAAAAACAAGCTCAGAGTCCAGAAACAAAAATGTAATTGAGATAGAAGAAAGGTCAGGGGGTCACTAAAATCATGGCCATTTGGTCAACAAATCGGTACACCTACAGATTCCTTAGAAGCGTGCTAAATGTTTGGTGATTATTAACCAAACATGTAAGTCGGCAAGTCATCACTTTGCTGGGTCATCTTAAAGACAAGACCCCTAAGGAAGATGTCGTCATGATATCACATGACACTATCAGTGAAACAGCAAGGATCCTGGACAAAAGACTGTATGGATACCACATGAACACCAGGCCAAAACAACTCACAGCATCCACTGGGAAGAGATCAAAGGTCATTGACCAGGAGTCAGTAAATAGACACAGAAGAACTAAGGAGGGCATTCACATCTAACACCAGAGAGCATCTTTGATCAGAGATCGGGGCTACCATCTCCCCTTTTTATCATTTGACCAAAGGTCCACACTTAGGTCAACCGTTAAGATGAACAAAACTGAATTCATTACAGTGTATTTCATTGTGAGAAGGCATAACTTTCAGTTTAACCAGCATACATCTTTATGTCTGTTTTACATATTCTCTATAATGGACCTCCATACTATCACCCACATATCATGATTGTGTTTTCTGGGCAAAAGAATGAAGCCAATGATAAACAGTGCTGCAGTTGGCACAACCCTGGCCTGTGATGTTGAAAATCTTAAGAGGGAGGGGCCGGGTTTGTATATGCACGAGAGTGTACACGCCTGCTGCAAAAACATTGCAGGGACCATATCTACCATTATTGGGGTACCAAGGCAATTGCTACGAGTCACCCAGTCCTTATATAACTGGAGTGAGAGCTCTGTCCATACTATGACCTTCAGCATGCAGTCGGAAGCCATGGTTCTCTGACAGAAAATGGTGGACTGCTCCCCCTGGGTCGGGGTCTTGTTCACTAGTGAGAAGTGAAACTGGAACATGAGATTGACAAGTAGATAAGTGCAGCATCAGCAAGAATGCAAGTGTTGTACTGGACCATTGTGGTGAAAAGGGAGTAGAGCCTAAAAGCATATTTACTGATTTACCAGTTGATCTATGTTCCAAACCTCACAGTCATGAGCTTTGGCTAGAGAGCAAAATAATGAGATTGCAGATACACACGGCCACAGAAAAGCAGCAGTAAATGGATGGATTCAGACAGAAATTTTCATAGATTTATTTTAGAAAAATGAAAATAAGCTCTACATATAGATTGAATTCAACAACACATTTATGTAATCTTATATCTGTCTGAGTGTTGTGATACTCGTTGTTTGGTATTGCTGCTTGTTTTTCAATTGAGCACAGTACTTTCAGAAGTGATTTGCTGTTGTGCATTGCTGTATGCACAGTGAAAGTAAGCTAAATGGTTGAATGTAAATTCCCCTGAAGTTTCATGCAACTGAAACTTCAGGGACACACAGTATAAATTAAACTACATCTGTTTAGCTGTCAAGGCCTTGGGGGACTCATGCTAAGCCTCTGCACAACTGTGATTTCTGTAATGATATTTGAAAACAGCCTCTGGAGCACATTTAGCATGAGTCAGCAGAAAAGTTTACTGTCTGCTTACTGACTTTATTCATAGGTGACCATGGCAACTGCAGTCTCTTTTATACTGTACACCCTTCTAATGAATATGCAGCATGTTTATGCCAGAAGCATGGTGAGTACATTTTCATTTCCTATAGTGGAATGTTGCTAATTTAAAGCTGCGTTTGAGAAAGGGTCCCTATGGAGTGTTGGATAGAGAGAGCAGGAGGAAGGAAAACATACAGTAGTACAGTATAACAATAATAGCAACACTGGCGGTTGAGCAGGAACCCAGGGGCAGCAGGAGCAACCACAGATCCAGACTCTACAGCGCCGGAGGCAGAAATACCTGCAAGAATATATTTGGATCCGGGGCGTGATTTTGAAAGTCAGCTAATGAAGGAGTTATTGACCGTGATGGGTATCAGAAAATCTAGAACGAGAAGTACCAAGCAAGTTGGCAATTTCAGGAAGTTTATAATAAAATGGAAAAATAATGTGATAATGTACCTAATGCATACTTTATTGAATGATTGCTCCAATTCTGATGATTGTAACATAAAAATTGGTAAAGTTTCAGTTTAATGCCTTGTTTTACCATGGAACCACAGTGTCACCTACTGGCAATAGTTGTGCACTATTCTTCAAATATACATGTTTATTAATCAAAATATGTAGAGAATCAAACCAACTATGGGACATGCACCATCGTATTAACAGCATTGATCTATACTCTTATAGTTAAATAAGAATTTTGATGTGATTAGCAATAAGTAATTATCTGTAACCTACAGATGTATTAGATGATTTAATGTGAACCCCATTTCATATGAGTATGTGTTGTGATTGCTATTAATGGGATTGTAGTGATGGAAATATGTGAATTTCGCACGGTGTGTATCAAATCATAGACTTACAAAATAGACTAGAATAAACCACAACTCCTTCAGAACAAAGAAGAAGAAGGCCATAAATAAAAAGACACAAAGCAAGTTGGCGCGAAAAAGAATAAATAAATACTTGTGCAACCTCCCAAAACACACCCTTATCTGATGGGAATAAAAGTCTCTTCACTTTTCTTCTTCTCTTCTTTTTTCATCACTGCTAAGCACCTCTTTTGTCTTCTTTAGGCTTTTACTTTTAGCTCAACTGTCTTTTCATTTTTATGTTACTTTTTACGCTTGTTTTAAGCTCCTCGTACGCGTAAAACTTTCTCCGGACATTTTTTTACTTATTCTCTATTCTTCTTTCTTTTATAAGTTACGTGTTACTTTAACTTAGTGGAAGTGAATTCAGTTTCATTGTTATTTCTTATACCTCAGTTAATTCGGCGTTTATAATATTTCTGGAAGTAGTATCGATCGGCAAACAAGACAAGATGAGTTTAGAATTAAGAAGAAGTTAACAGAGCCGCTATCTGCCATCAAAGCAGTTCCTGCTACAGCATCTGTGACCTACGGATCACCAGAACATCGCTGTTTAAGTCAGCTAAGCCAGCCAAATGACTGCATCGGAAACAATCTGCAAAAAGTACGCAAAATACAATCAGCTGCTGTGAAAAACGAGTTGATATCGGTTAGGGCTCTCCTTTATAGATTAGTCCAGAGAGAAATAATGTTGTATTCATTCGTCCTATCTTAACATCACGTTTTCCCACCATTACTCCAGAGAGAAATAATTTAGTATTCATTCACTCTATCTTTACCTAGGGGTTTTATCAAATTATCAACCTATATCTAACCGTCGTTTTCTCTCTAAGATCAGTTGTGTAACTTTCTACACAACAATAAGCTGTTTGAGGACTTTCAGTCAGGATTCAGACTGCATCATAGCACAGAGACAGCACTGGAAAGTTACAAATTACCTTCTAATTGCATCAGACAAAGGACTTGTCTCTGTACTTCGCATTCAATACCATTGACCATCACATTGTATTACAGAGACTAGAACATTTAATTGGCATTAAAGGAACCACACTAAGCTGGTTTAAATCCTATTTATCAGATCGATATCAGTTTGTACACGTTAATAAAGAATCCTCTATGCACACCAAAGTTAGTCACAAAGTTCTGTGCTCCGTCCAATTCTATTCACCTTATATATGCTTCCTTTAGGCAATATTATTAGGACGCATTCCATACATTTTCATTGTTATGCAGATGATACCCAATTATATATATTGGTCAAGCTAGACAAAACCAATAAATTACCTAAACTTTAAGCATGCCTCAAGGACATAAAAACATAGATGACCTGCAATTTTCTGATGTTAAGCTTTTGTAACTTTTTTGAAATTATTGTACTTGGCCCCAAACACCTCCGAAACACACTATCTAGGTAGATGTTGTTTCTCTAGATGTCATTGCCCTGGCCTCCAGCAACACCATAAGTAATCTTGGAGCTATCTTAGATCAGGAAATGTCCTTTAACTATTACATAAAACATGCTTCAAGAACTGCAATTTTTCATCTACCTAACATTACAAAAATCAGGTACATCCTGTCTCAAAAAGATGCAGATAAACTAGGCCATGCATTTGTTACGTCCAGGCTGGATTATTGCAACTCCCTATTATCAGGCTGCCTCAATAAGTCCCTTAAGACTCTCCAGCTGATCCAGAACACTGTAGCACGTTTACTGACAAGAACCAGAAAAAGTGATCATATTTCTCCAACATTAGCTTCTCTACACCCTGCTCCCTGTAAAGTCCAGAATAGAATTTAAAATCCTTTTCCTCACCTTCAAAGCACTTAATGGTCAGGCACCATCATATTTCAAAGAGCTCATAGTACCGTATCACCATACTAGAGCAATGCACTCTCAGAATGCAGGGTTACTTGTAGTTCCTAGAGTCTCTAAAAGTAGAATGGGAGCCAGAGCCTTCAGCTGTCAAGCTCCTCTAATGTGGAACCAACTACCAGGCAGACACCCTCCTCACATTTAAGAGTAGGCTTAAGACTTTCCTCTTTAAAAAAGCTTATAGTAGTGACTCAGGTGAACCCAAAGCCACCCCTTAGTTATGCTGCTATAGGCCTAGAGCTCCTCTCTCTTCCTCTCCCTCTCCATTTGTACACACTCATATCCCATTAATGCATTCACACTATTGTTATTCAAATCTTTCTTATTATTATTTTTCGGCATCTATCAACTCACACATACTTATAGCCACAGAAACCATTCAAATATCAAAATGTGCAGACTTATCTCTTGGGCAATATTTATACTTTTTGAAATATTAAGCTATTTATGCAAGATTTTGCCCATGCAAATGAATGGGAGCACACATGATCACAAGGTTGGCGGTTCAAGCCCTGACTCCGGCAACTAATGCAAACTGCTGCAAATACTACTCCTACTACTACTACTTCTTCTGCAAATACTACTACTTCTGCTGCTACTACTAGTTATGCAAATACTACTACTACTTCTGCAAATACTGCTACTACTACTACTACTTCTGCAAATTCTACTACTTCTGCAAATGCTACTATTTCTTCTACTACTAATACTACTACTTCTGTAAATATTTCTACTACTTCT
>JAVQJD010058620.1:0-10423 GCA_036023655.1 Nannoperca australis
CTGTCTCTCTGTCTCTCTGTCTGTCTGTCTGTCTCTCTGTCTCTCTCTCTCTCTCTCTGTCTGTCTGTCTCTCTCTCTGTCTCTCTGTCTCTCTCTGTCTCTCTCTCTGTCTGTCTCTCTGTCTGTCTGTCTCTCTGTCTCTCTCTCAGGCCCTCGCTGCTGCCAGACTGAACCCACTGTGTGTGGGTGTGTGTGTGTGTGTGTGTGTGTGTCGCACAGGGATGGGGGGGGACCTTCGCCCACACACTTTCTCTCAAGATGTGTGACGGTGGGCAGGAGTGTGTTCATAATGTGTGTGTGTGTGTGTGTGTGTGTGACTCTGGGTGTTGTTCCCATGCCCTCGCTGCATTCCTGCCTCAGATCCCAGACGCGTTTTTGGGGTCTTGTATTTATTTTTCCTCCCCCAACGTGGAGTGCAGGATGTAGAGAGTCATGATACACACACACACACACACACACACACACACACACACTCGATGGTGACACTAAAAGCTGATATATGAAGCGATAAGAGAAACCAGAGAGAACGAGTTGGACTGTTTGTCCGACAGTCACATATTATATATATTTCATGTATTTCTTTCTTTCTGTAAGAGTTTATATTAAAATAAACAACATAATCATCACACATACATTTATACGTGTATATATGTACAATTATGACCAACACATTACAAACACAACAACTGAACATACACATAGGACAACCCACACTGAAACATAATGATGGTTTATTCCTTAAGACAGGTAACATGTTCGATGTTAAACAGAAAGGTTGCCATTCAATGTTTTGAACCAGAGATAGCTTCTGCACACACACAAACACACACACACACCATAATAAAAGTCCTGTTAGTAACACAGTTAACATAATAAAAGTCCTGTTAGTAACACAGTTAACATAATAAAAGGTGAGATGAGTCAAACAGCCGATCTGAGATCAGTGGGAGTGAAAGTGATGAAAATAAACATGCTGATTTCTTTCATTAGCATTTCGCTGCATATTAATGACTCTCAGTGAAGTATACAGATCACATCAGATGTGTCAGTCTGAATATTTATAACTCCTGCTCACCGGGCCCCCAGGGGACGAGTTCAAGGGCCCGCCGATATCAGCTCATACAGAGATATACACAAAAACTGAGGAAATCTAAGAAAATCAGGAGAGGAGGAAGCAACAACAGTTTCTTCTATAAAGTGATGGTGAAAGTTTTTATTAGGTATTGTGTCAGTATTTTACTACATAGTGCACAGTGCAGGGCCCCGACAAGCAGTTAGCAAACAAGCAGTTAGCGAATCAATAGAGGAAAATCGCATGAAGTTTGTGTGTGGTTCCTTAAATGAATCTGTAGCAGTGCATGCTGGGAAAGCAGAGGTCAGTCTGAAGGTACTTTATTTTGAGGAGGACTTTCACCCAGAAACGTGATGCCAGACTGAAGAGGAGAAATGACATCCTGGAGTCTGCTGTCGCTGGGAAACTGAGCGTGGAGCCAAACACAATGTGCAGATCAGACAGGAGCTGCTTCCTGTCGGGCCCTTCTCATCCCTCACACAGGAAGTACTGACCCCCAAGGTGCTTTGCATGTGCTGAGGACGTCACCCGGGGGCCCACGTCATGTTGTTATAACACTCGTCCCCTACGCTCCTCTCCCACGCTGCGGTGCTGCTGTGATGTCACCCGTCCTGCCCTGCTCCTGACAGACGACGAGCAGGGAGCGAGGGAAAGGATGCCCGAGGTTTCTCAGGAGTTTATGGAGCTATTTTTAGTTGAATTGTTGCCACGGCGACACGTTTGGGATTTATTCACAAACCAAAGAGTAGTTTATCTTTGAAAAGCAGAAGAGCTCTTTATTATCCTGTGATGGAAGAAGTAGGAGTACTAATTTAAAACTTATTTAAAAAGTAATTACAAATAAAAATGTAGTACAGAACTTAATAAAACATATAAACACTCAAATAAAAGGTCTATATAAATGATCTTTGTGAGCTGTGTGATCATCTGAGATATATATCCCAATAAGAACAGCTGAGTTAATGTATGCTGAGTCAGAGTTTTAGATTCCCAGAAATCAGAGATCCAGAGGACGCAGACCTGCAGTCTCTTCTGTTCACGTCTCGATCAACTTCCTGTCAGTGATGCTAACACACAGAGCAGCTCACCTGAGGATCAGCTGACCAGCACACCAGGTGTCAGGGATGATGTCAGTCTTCATTGTTGACATTAACACTTTACATGCCTACAATTAACACTTACCTCAAAGTTTCATGGCTGAGCCAGCAGAACTCCCCTTCAGACTCTGGCGATTTTGTTTCATCCTTGTGTTTTGGTCATTTTTAATGAAATTTAAACATTTACATCTAGATCAACAATGACCTCCACCAAGTTTCCTTTAGTGGAAACACACTGTGTTTGGGCTGTGATGGAGTTAGGCTAACAGTCTTTATGCTAAGCTAGCTAAACATCTGCTGGTGCGCTGAACTGAATCCGAGTGAGAGTTCCTGGTTGTGAGGAATAACAGACAGGAAGTGGGTGAGCAGCGAGTTCCCACGAAACAGACAGCTGCTCTGAGTTAAACTGATGGTCTGAGGTCAGTGAAAGGAGGCAAAGTGACGATAAAGAGACGCTGCTCATTAGTTTAGATAGTTTAGAGCCACCATGCCAACTTTTTAACAGCCGTCATGTTGTGACTGTGACCTCTGGGACAAACTGAATCTCACTCATGTTTAACTGCAGTCATGGGGGAATCATCATGTGATCTGATGTGTGATGTCGCTTTGTCTGATTGGTTTTTACTCGTTAGGGTTAGTTAGTTAGGGTTTGTTGTATGTCTTTAAACTTTGTATCCAAGTTTTGTTGAATTTTCCCTAAATGTTCACGTTTGTTGCCAAACTTCCAGTCACCGGTACCAGAATATAAGACAAGATATAAAATATATGATATAGATCTCTTTACTGTTGTACTGGAATATTTAGTCTTTGGGGTTCTGGGTTTCATGTTAGCTGTTGTTCCTTCACGCTTTCAGACAGAAAGACACAGTTTACAGAGTGGAAACCTTACAGCGCACAATGTCTGCATCATGTTAAATGTGAAAAGGCCAGCATGCCACAGCTTTATGGATTCATCAGTGTAGACGCTCCATCATCATGTGAAACGCTTCATTAGGACGTGATGTAATCAAAAACAAACAGCTTCTGCTCGGCTCTTGTTGTTTTGTTGCTGAGTCCATGTAAAGTGCAAGTTAATTAACAAACTGTTAATTGAAAACGAGGTTTGTAAAAGTGAAATTAGCAGCTTAAACATGCGTATGAATAATGCACAATCAGTTGTTCCTATTAGTGATTCTTCTCATCTGAAATTCATTTCATTATGTAAATGAGCTTCAGGCCTCGTCGAACCTCCACTTTGATCCGTCCTAATTGTCCCGATCATCAAAGACAGAGTCGCTGCTCCTCCTCCTCCTGCTTTCCTGGAATCATATGCAAATACAGCAGTGATTACAGCTGGATGTGTTGGTATGTTCAGCTGCAGATTCATCTCTTCATCTCACCGTCTGGAGACTGACAAAGACAGAACTTACAGAGACTGACGAAGATGGAAGGAATCTCCTATTTATCAGATCGATATCAGTTCGTACACGTTAACGATGAATCCTCTATGCACACCAGAGTTAGTCATGGTGTTCCACAAGGTTCTGTGCTTGGACCAATTCTATTCACCTTATATATGTGTCATGGTCCAGAAATTGTGGGTTGTTCCTTTCCTGTTTTATTTTATAGTTTTGGGGTCAGTTTCCTGTCTGTCTTGTCACCCACCTGTTTCTGTTCCCATCGTTTGTCGTGTCTATTTAGTCTGGTGGTTTCCTTTGTTCTGTCTCTGTTCATTCCATGTGTTGATTCTATTTGTTCGTTACATGTGATGACTCCATCCGATTTCTGCATCTGTTTTCTGTTTTTTGTTCCTGCACCTGATGTCCTGCTTTTTCACGTCCTGAGTTTTCCAAGTAAGTTAATAATAAAGTATTTTGACTGTTTCTCCTTGGCCAACGTCTGCTTTCTGGGTCTCCGTGTCTCCCCGAGCCTGACAGAATGAACAGAGCTACAGAAGGCCCAGCTGACGAATGGTCAGAGGAATGCTGCGGGCTGGTTGAGGAGTTGCTCACTCTCCGGACATACTGGAGAAGGACCAGGGATGTCGCCGTTAGGCGGGCAGTGATAGCCGTGGGACGGCGCAAGCTGTCCACTCAGCCGGGCTGGAAGTCATCCATCATGACCACATGGGTCACGGACATTTTTGAACCCCTAGAGCCTGCTACGCTGCCCAGCGCCCCAGAGCCT
The DNA here is from genome assembly GCA_036023655.1 of Nannoperca australis. Taxonomy (NCBI): domain Eukaryota; kingdom Metazoa; phylum Chordata; class Actinopteri; order Centrarchiformes; family Percichthyidae; genus Nannoperca; species Nannoperca australis. The sequence goes on from JAVQJD010058620.1 coordinate 4,336, forward strand.
GCTACGTCTGGTCCAGCCTCCGCCGAGCGTCCTCGGCCTCCTTCCCCCGCTGGATCGCAGCCGCCTCCTTCCCCCGCTGGATCGCAGCCGCCTCCTTCCCCCGCTGGATCGCAGCCACCTCCGTCCCCCGCTGGATCGGCCGCCACCCTCTCCTGGTGAGCGGCTGCCACCGCCCTCTCCGCCTGATGAGCGGCAACCTAAGCCGCCCTCTCCGCCTGATGAGCGGCAACCTCCGCCGCCTTCGCCTGATGAGCGGCAACCTCCGCCGCCTTCGCCTGATGAGCGGCAACCTCCGCCGCCTTCGCCTGATGAGCGGCAACCGCCGCCGTCTTTGCCTGATGAGCGGCAACCTCCGCCGCCTTCGCCTGATGAGCGGCAACCTCCGCCGCCTTCGCCTGATGAGCGGCAACCTCCGCCTCTGCTGCCTTCTGCCCCCGTTGATGAGCGGCAACCTCCGCCTCTGCTGCCTTCTGCCCCCGTTGATGAGCGGCAACCGCCTCCGTCTCCTGATGGGCCCCCTGCTCCTTCTCGTTCGGGCCGCCCCCCTGAACTGCAACTCACGTCTGGTCCTGGTGCCCGGTCTCGACCTGGCCGCCCTCCCGAGCGGCCCTCCCCTTCTGGTCTTCGCCCCGGCTCCTGTCCTACTCCGTCTCAAAAACAGCCGGAGTCAAATTTACCATACTGGTTGACGGGACGATCTGGCGATGAGTGGAGAGCAGGACCGGGTATAAGAAGCCAGGAGGATGAGTGGGATGTCGGGATGAGTTGCAGCTGCTCCGCCTCGCCGGGAATGCCAGACCACGCATGACAAGCTCCTGTCTACAAAAAACTAACAGACAGACACAACAGAAAATACATACAGTCCTGACAGTACCCCCCCCCTCAAGGGGAGCCTCCCGGCGACCCACCAGGTCGGTCACGATGCAAATCCCGGATCAGGGCTGGGTCCATTATAAATGAGCGGGGCACCCATGACCGTTCCTCCGGGCCGCAACCCTCCCAGTCCACCAGGTACTGCAGGCCCCGGCCCCGACGGCGGGCATCCAGAAGCCGACGGACAGGGTAGACCGGGTGACCACCCAGCAGCCGGGCGGGCGGAGGGGGTGCGGAAGGAGGGACCAGGGGACTGGGGCAGAACCGGCTTCAGAAAAAAAAACTTGCTGGTTGAATAAAAGTAACTTTAAGTCAAAATCTTCCAGAGATATGAACAATTTTGGGGTTGACTGTATATACCGTTAGATCCTGGTAAAAAGCCCTTGTCACAGGACTCCACTGGACCAGTTCTCCATTTAAAGGGTCCAATCTGTAGTTCTATGGCAGGGGTCGGCAACCTTTAACACCCAAAGAGCCATTTGGACCCGGTTTCCACGGAAAAGAAAACACTGGGAGCCGCAAATACTCTAAAATGTAGATAACACTGTATACAGTTTTTTTTTTTTTACATTTACGCTTTGTATAAACAACTGTAGTGTGTTGCTTATAAAATCCATGAAGTGCTACAGATAAATTTACATTTTATTTATGCAATGAACACATTTTGAACTCCTAAAATTGCAGCTGGGGATTGAGCCCAGGACCTCATGATTGCGAAGCATGCGCTCTACCACTGAGCTAGACACAAGTCCCTATATCACCGTTGGGCTTTTGGACCGTGTAGCGGAGCCTTGACCTAAATTAAAAAAATGTATTAGAAAAAAGCACTGTCACTAAACAATGAAAAATAAATATTTGCAAAATATCTGCATAAATAACTATTTTACTTGGTTAATGGGACTTCTGCTCCTGAACCTCTGCACACAGCGTCCTTTACGCAGGACTGGAAGCTGTTGTCTGTGAGGCGTGAGCAGTGTTTGTTTTTAACATAGTTCATAGTTGGTGGAGAATAGCTGCTCACATACGTATGTGGATCCAAAGATCGACAGGATGAAATTCTCGATAAATGCACGGCGTTTTGGCGAGGATACCAGCTTCCGTGAGTGTGATGCTTATTTTGAGCGATGAAAAATAATAAAATATTATTTTATTTTAATATTTCAAGATCACAATAATCTTCCAATTTAGAACTACAATTTAAAAAAAAGAACTAACACAAATAAAATACACTTCAATAAAATACTTAATACCTGTTTTATGGGTTATGGCCCTATTAGAAATTCCAAAGATGTTTAAGCTGGTGTCGAGGAAACTCGCCTAGCTTCGCACTGCCTACATCTGGATGCTTACCCTGCTGACTCTGATAACTCTACCCGGCTGAGTCGCGTTGAGTTGCTTGGGTGTGTGCTCAGCCTCGCCTGTTAACGTCAGCTTTCCTCTTATAGATCTATGCACTTGGTGAATTGCTAGGTTTGGGGTTCGATGGCTTTATGACTAGAAGCCCTCAGGGTCTATTTAACAAAACTAGTGGATCAATGTAGAATAACCTTTAAGAACCGTCCAGGTGTTGTGCACACATAGACTTAGCTGTTTTACTTTCATGAGAATACAGGGAAAGAAAATTTTTACTTCATTAATATTCGTATTTATTGCAGGAATTGGCATGAGTTAGCAACAGCTTTTCAAAACAAAATTCAATCAAAATATAATCAATCTACTCTCATCTATTCTAAATCTCTAAACAATAAAAATGTTGCTATAATAGGAAAAGAGAGGATAGCCGGGCCAGTGATAACCTTTCGTGATCCTCCTGCCGAGGTCAAGAGCTGCCGATGGAAATCCAAAACTCCATACAAAGTCTCAAAGTCCCAAACTGCTCTACTCCTCTGTTGGCAGGGAAAGCTGAGGCTCCTCTGAATCCAATTCTGTCAGCAACTGTTTCCTTTGTGGTCCTGGCACTTTACAGTAGTTGTTGCCGATCTGTCAGAGTCCTCAAGTGCTGGCTGGAGTTTTATTCCGTAGAATCTCAAAGCCTCTCCTCGCCACTTGCATCTCCTGCATCGCTCACACTGCTCTGAGGCTCACCACCTCAGACCTCTTCTTTTCATCTTTCTGGCTGGCCTGGCCACTCCCTTAAACCATTTCTTAATGATTACTCACATTTCCTTACATGTCATCTCCCAGATCCCCAGAGACACCACTATCGGGGGTGGATGTGCTCTAGCTCACTGTACCAGAAGGTGAGGACTTCCTCGCTTAGAACAGCAAACAACATCTTGAGGCAACCTGGGATCTCAAGAAGGGGGTGTCGGGACGCTTGAACACAAAAGACTATTATGTAGTGTTAAATAATTGATAACTATAATCTGATATGTGATCAATAAATATAGTGATGCTTTAAGTTTAATAGGCCCATGTTTGGTAAAGAAGAGAGTTGCAAGTGTGTGTGAAACCAGCTGTCTGTGTGTGTGCATGTTTTGGGCACCAATTATTCAGATTCAAGAGTCCCGTTTATGTTGTTTCAATGGAGGCAATATTCTGGGAATTCTTTCTGACAATACACACATACATATATACACACGCACACACACACACACACACACACACACACAGAGGCAAAACTTATGATGGGGTATGACACTTTATGACAATTGGATTATTGCAACCACACTGGTTCTGAATGTCCCTTCTGTCAACAAAAGAAGCTCACAAATGTAATGATTTGTACACCGAAGACCCAGGAGCAGGAACTACACATTGAGATAGGAGTAAAGGTAAGTACAGGTCTTCACTGGGTAATCCGAGGTCATACACAGTGTGATCGATTAGCGAGGCAGAGGTACAGACAGGGAGTATAGAGAGGAAAACCCAAAAGACAAGCAATAGTTCCAAACTGTGCATCAGGAAACTGAGTCCAAAGGGCAGAGGTAGAGTCCACAAAACAAGCAAAAATCCCCAAACTAGGGATGGCCCGTTTGACACGGACGCTTCGGCACTTGTTTTACCTTTGTGAAGCAGAGTGGTTCAGCACAATGTACAGGGACATGTGTCAAATAATGCTGATCACGTGATCACCTGCTTAGGCCCGGCTGGCCATATTTACTGGGACACTGTTTGCCCATGCCCAGCAACTCAGAGCTACCTCAACCAGCGTCCTAGAGCCCCGGCAGCCCTGCATCCCAGAGCCTCTGCGCCACTGGTTCTCCGCTGAGCCACAGCTACCTCTGGTTTCTGCTGAGACACAGCTACCTTCAGTCTGCCCGACTCCTGCTCCTCGAACCTGGGTGATGTATGAGCCTGCTTCAGTTCAGGTGCTGGTGGTTCGTCCGATTCCTGCTCCTCGTCTCCTGTTGGCATACTTGCTTGGTGGAGACAAGAGTCGGCCAACAATGCCTGTCCAGTGACCGCCCCTAGTGTCTGTTCTGCTTTAGTCTTTCGTCCCAGCCATTCTCCCAAGTGTCCCTCCGCGCCTGGTCCCGTCCTGGTCGCCCTCCCGGGCGTCCCTCCACACCGTGTTTCCGCGCCTAGTCCTTGTGGAGTACAATAAGGGACTTATCCTTATCCTAACAGACATGAAAAAGACCTTTTGTGGGCAGGTGTGGGCTGTAGGGGATGGAACACACCGGGAATAAGGCACAATTGATTTTGGTCCAGCTGGCTGGGGGATGGAAAGCACATAGAAGAAGATGCGATTGTTCTCTGTCCAATAGCAAACAAGATAAAAAAGGAAAACTAATGGTGTCAGATCTGAGAAAAAGAAAACAAGCAGGCCAGCATCAAGGTCACAAAGAAGTACCCTGCATTTGACTCCACAGAGAGAAGGGGTGATAGAAATGTACAAAAGAAAGTCTCTTCATGAACAGACTCATCTTTGCTGTATCTGTTGATTTTTCAGTAAACTCGTTGTGAAAATGTCATACATTTTTGTATGATCATTTTAAAATGTGTCAGGTGGCCATCAGTGCATTCACCAAAAATATCATAGATCGCAGTTTCCAGTGTGGCAAAACAGAAACAGACTCTAGAAATGAACTACCTCCTAGAAGTGTGCCATTGTACAGGACAGAGATACTTAAGCATGACTATGGTGATAAAACTATTTTATCAATGTTTATTGTTTTACATTGAAAGCTGTAATAACAGGTGTATTTTGTTTTTTCAGAGAAGCAAAGCACTTGAAAGAAAAAGCTGGCAATGTTACAGATGACTTCACAGAGGACTCAAAGCCTAACCATTTTGCATGTCTGCACTGCACAGCTGTGCTAAGCACACAAAAAACTTGAGAAGACATATCAGAGATGTACATAACCTTGAAACTACACCCATGATATGTATTGACATAAAAAAATGTAATATATGTCACTCCAAAACATGACCAGAGTCCAGTGTTCCCGATTCCTGTAATGAAGTCAACAAATACACTAAAAATTTACTGTGAAGTAGAGAACTGTAGAAAATGTATACAGATGGCTTGGTCATCAGGAAATTCTGGAAAATAACGTGTACACCTTAAAAGAACCAGCAATGCCAGACCATATGCCAAGCCAGCAGTACTCTACCTCACTGCAAGACATAATAAACAAAGGGCTGATGTCCTCTGAGTGGGGTGTCAAATGCAAAGATTTAAATACTGCAGCAAACAACTTTGGATAGTGTATTTCCAGTTTTTTCTTTTTTTGAAGATGAGGGATACTCCCACCCACCGGTGGTATTTTTTGTCAGTCTTCACATATGAAACAGACAACTGGTGTCAGTTTGGGAGAACGACAGTGACATTTGATGTAGTGGTAAGACAGTGGAACTGTTGGTGCCGGGCAACTGGGAGCATATCGTTGTATTCATCGAATGATGGGAATGTGGTGGGTTTTCCAGCAGTCCCCAGGCACCCTAGTGGCCACTTCAGATATGTAAGTAGAGGACATTGATGACTTGGATGTCACATGGTTGACAGTAGCATCCCCTGTGAGTTACACACTGTTAACATGCAAAAACATCTGTGTAATGACAGAATATCTTTACAAAGGGGAGGCAGAGGAATTGCGTGGATCAGAGTCCATCTCCCAGGTGGAGGTTACTGAGGTAGTCAGAAAACTCCTCAGTGGCAAATCACTGGGAGTGGATGAGATCAGACCTGAAATGCTGAAGTCTCTGGATTCTGTGGGGCTGTCATGGTTAACACGCCTATGCAGCATTGCATGGAGGTCTGGATCAGTTC
>JAVQJD010058622.1:0-15335 GCA_036023655.1 Nannoperca australis
AGACAACCATTGTTAGAGAGGCTGAAAGAAGAGCAGACAGGATGTGGCGTTGCTGATCTTTGGCAGGTTGGTCTTTGTAAAATACTTGGAGCAGGTATGTAGCTATTACTTTTACTCTACTAAATAATGGATTATTGTCTTGGAACTGTGGAGATGTGATGGGGGCGAGCTCCCCTGTAGAACATGCATGGACAGTATTCATGTAATTACTCTCACTACCAGAAGGGGGACACAAACGTTGTGCATTACAGCTTTAAGGCACGAACCATACAGCTACAACGTCCCCGGTTAGATTCTGGCCCGGGACGTTTGTCAGCTTATACCCTCCTCTCTCCCCACGTTTCCCGTCTGGTGTCAAAGAAGAAAAGAACGTAATAAGATCTTATCATCACAATATGATTCATGATTATCAATCAACATTAACAACATTAAACTAATCACACATTAATTGTTTAGTATGAGCAGTTACCGGTGGGATCGGTGACCCTACTACCCAGTTACTACATTAGGAACAAGAGGTACTTGATAATAGTCACTTTGTTTGCAGAGCTCTTTGCAGAAAGGGTACATTTTTAACTATTCAATTTTACATTTTTAAAATACATTCTGTATTTAAGGGCTGATCCCACTGAATTAAAGTACATTTCACTAGTAAAAAGAATACTTTTTTGAACAGCCTGGATAACCAACTATACCTTGAACTATCTGCATCACTTAAGACTACCTTCTTCATATTTTCTTGTGGGTTGGGTTTTCTCTTTTACACTGGATTCAACTTTTATTGCATTATTTTTCAGATTTGTATCTGTGTTAAATATAGAAAACTCTTGCCCCACTCCTTCCTGAAGTGCTATCTCTGCCCTTTTGACAAATGAGACAAGATGCAGCTTGTTTTATCGATCTGACTGAATTCACAGAGCAGTGAGCAGTTTCACAACTGAACACTAGATGGAGGCAAAACAACTGAGACTGCTGTGCATTGAGCCAGTGAAAAAATCAGGAGCCTAAGCTCCACAGATATTGAATAAATGAACTGTTGGCAAGGAAACAAATCTTTTGGATTCAAACAAATAAAATTTAAAAAATCCAAACAAATAAAAGCCACAATTTATTTCAAATTCTGTTATAAATGTTGGTCCTGCTGCAGGTGTGTTGATTATTATCATTGTCATAAATAACACACAGGAACACAGCATCACTTTTATGTAAGGACGCAAACATCCTGTTGGGATTTAACGGCTAGATTTCAAGAGCTGATTTGAAGTTATAATATCATGTCTATCTGGGCTGGTGAAACATTGCGTCTCTTCCTCTATTTTTGTTTTGTTTCAGAGGTTTAAGGGTTTTGTTTTCCCTGTGGTGACAGGTTATGTAATTTCTTTGAATTAGTAACACATTTTCCCTGAACCATTCTCTTTCTGTCACAAACTGAAATCTCTTTGGTTTGGATTTCCTGCTGGAGTCGGACTACAAGAACACATCACGTCAGATGAGGTAAAATAAAACTTGCCAAGCCAAGAAATAACAATGCTGTGGGTTATATTAAAAATGGAATGTATAGTGTTTTACCATGAAAAATTGGTAACACTGACAAAACTAATTTATTACCAGTTATAATACTGACGTATGCATAATTCAGTGTTTGACATGGAAACATTAGGACTGTTCTCTGAGCTTGTTTTAAAATGCTATAAATTATGCAAACAAACAGAATTAATTTAACAAACATTAATTACACTAACAATTTGCTACTTATTTTCGACATGCATAACATCAGGGTCTCAGCATGGAAACAGACATTACATTCATCCTTTTCCTTGTACAAAATCTGTGTGAGAATATGGACTTTCACCTTTTAGTTGCTTTGTCTGTGTGTGTACCTGAAATTTCCCCACAGGGATAAATAAAGAGCTGCCTAACAATAGTGACGGTCATGATTTGCAGTTTAGCCAAAGGAAGAAGAACCCCGGTGTGATCACAGCAACTTCTAACACACTTTTCTCTGCTCTTTTGTGGGGGTCTCCTCTGAGGTTCTTCCCACAATCTAAAGACTTGCCAGTCAGTTAGGTTGGGGAATCTTATTCGCCTGTAGGTATGAGTGTGAGTGATTGTCTTATCTGTAACCACATTATCTTGCCCAGAGAACATACCTCATGTCGAACCAAAGTTGACCCAGAAATCCCACCCATTTGTTAGGTTAAACATTGGCAAACTGCAAGGCTATAAGCCAACTACACTGAAGTCATGTGACTGTGGTGTAGTCACATGACTTCAGTGTCTATGTTAATTTGAATTTGCGAGCTCACCTCTTCTACAAAAGCCTTTGGGGAAGTTTGAGTTCGAACAGTTTGGAAGAGCGCGAGTATAAACACAACAAGTGAGTCGATGAGTTTCTGTGTTCGATGTGATGATGTTTAATGTCCCCGACAACCTCTGGAGTCTCATTTAGACACTTGTTAGCAACGGCCTGTTTGAAGACATGTAAAAGCTTCAGAATCCACCAGTGGGGTATTTACTGACGTATTTTATGTTGCACAACTAAATGAGAAAATCCTTATTTCAAGAATCTAACCAAAAACCCATTCAAGAAACCCCACTGACTTCCAGACGAGGGAACCGGTGCAAAACTGCTAATCTGGTTTTCAGCACTCAATTCATGTGAATATATTGAATGATTTCAATGACTTTGAAGTAAAGTTTCCATGTAAAAATCACCTTTCCATTATCTTTCTGGTGTGCATGCTAACACTGTAGCACAGACTACATTAAAACTTGCAACTGCAGATGAAAGGTAATTATGTTATTGCGTCTTCAGCTTCTTAAAAAGAAATAAATGGTTGGAGAGAGAAAATAAAGGAATAGATAACCTTGTGACCTGCAATGTCTCAAAAACAAATTGCAGCAACTGTGCAGCTGTATTCAGTATGAAGGTGAAGAGGCATTTGGTTTATGAATTTTAAATACTGAAGCCAATCCCTAATGTAGTTTCTAGCTTTGATTTGATCTCACTCCCATGACCTGGGAGTCTTTCTATTAAATACAGGCTCTCTTCATTTGGCAGTACAAGTTGTTTATCTGCTTTGAGATGGAAAGATACTCATCAGCCTTCTGTTGATATGCAGCAGGAAATATCCAGCGGCTGGGAAATTTGATGATATTTACTAGTTTAGCTACTATCGGTCTAGAATCACACACACACACACACACACACACACACACAAGCACTTTGTGTCATGTCTGGTCTTTCTTTTCAGTGCTGGCTATGTATTTTTATAAAGTATATAAACAACTGTCATTCACTCCCCCTTGTTTCTGTTTGCTGCCTTCAGCTTGCCCATGGATTCCTCTTCAGATTCAGCTCTGAGGACAGTCTGTTCCAATTAAGCGTGCATCATAAATGCAAGGGGAGAATCTGACAGAAACACTGTTTGAAAAACATCTGGGGTGTCTTTCAAAATGTCTGCGTCCAGTCTGGAACCCCTTAGATCTCCGTGTTGAGCCCTCTCAGCATAGGGTCTAACTACTGCAATGTGTAAGAAAAGTTCTATATAACTGTCAGAAATAATGGGACCATTGATTTTGTTAGTGAATATTCAGTAATCTAACACGGTGACCCTGAGACTTCAACATATTCACCAATTTCACAACACAAAGGCAGAATAAAGAAGAAAAAACACAAACAACACAACCATACATACAAATACAGGCATGCGCTACAAATACAGACAACACAACACAGTATTACTGTCCTCTGGAAATGTCTTTTTTGTGTAGCTTAGGTCCTTTTTGTTCTGTGCCTTTCCTGTGTTTCTGTTTCTGTATTTTGTTTGTTGTCTATATTTTATATATTCTATATTGTTATGCTACTGAATAAGTGAAGATGTTGTTCTTGTTCCAACGCTAGCAAATTAGCTGCACCTTTCAGTAGTTTGGTTTCCTGGTCTTAATTGTTTATCTTTTTTTCTACTTTCTTAATGGTTTTAACTTGCATGTGTCATTAATGTGTCTGTCTCAATTGTGTTTACTTATTTCCAATGTTTTATCTTTACACAATCCACTTTCTTGTGGCTGCAATTTCTGGGGCGGCTCGAGCCATGTGCAGCCCATCAAGCTTCCACTTGGAATGAAATGTTCCACATAAATAAAGTTTTGCTTGCTTGCTTGCTTGCTTCTTGATTTTGTGCTTTTTGTCTTTCTGCATCGTGTTTTCTTAAATAACAGTGATATGAGCTCTCACCTGTTCACTGTCCAGAAGTACTGCATTTCTCTTGGAGCTTCACACAAATGAAGAAGGTAATGTAAAGACGACCTCTGGGGCCCGTGCCTGGAAACCGTCCACTGGTTCTACTGGTATAAGCATGTATGTTAAAGCATGCAAGGCAAGCTGTTGTTTGAAACACGTGTATACTGAGCTGACCTTCCCCAGGGCACAATAAGAAGGTGAAAGGAAAAGCCCACTTGTCTGACGTAAAACGTAAGACTGCAGTGTTGGAACCATGCTGTGGTTTGTCCATGTTGGCCTGTGCTCTGTTCATTAGTCTCTGTTTTGTTCATATCCCAGATGGCTTGAACTCTGTTCACTTGGCCTCAATTAGATTTTAGTACAAAGAGGCTGCTGATCTGCTGACTGGACTGTCTGTGGTGTTTTTGGTTTCACATATGTGTTGAGGCTGCTTTTACTGTACAGCACGTTAATGAATTGTATAGAACAACTAAAGGATCATGATGATTCTGTTGTTTAATTATTATTTATTATTAGTGGTAGCACAATTGTTCTATATGATGTTAGCGAGTTAGTCTGCAAAAGCTACCATGACAAGCACAAAATTACTGCTTAGCATACAGACACACGCAAGAGGACGATGAATTAAATCTTTCTTTTCTTTCTTTTTTCTCTCTCTCTATTACATTGTGAACTTCAATGATATTATTTCAGTATTATTGATCATTCTGTAGTTGTTACAAGTACAGTGTAATTGGCTATGTACATTTGTATTATTTGAGTTTGCTGCATTTAGTCCTTCCTTAACGTGCTTTTATTTTATTTATTTACTGAAATGTGTTAAAAGGTGGTGTAACATGTATAAATGTGCACAGCAGGTTACAGACTTCACAATGCACTTAATAATACAACAAACTGAGGAGAACGTCACCTTTCACCCACTGACAGCTTGTGCACGTCTGTTTGCCCCCTTTCCCACAATTCATTGCCTATTAACTCAAAGGTCAATGAATACAAGCCCACACTGGATGGATTTTGAGATGCTGTCAGTTGCTGACATTTTCAATGAAGTATTTTTTTTACTCAATTAACTAAAATAAAAATGGTTTGCTGTGATACATGTCTGAGTGTGTTATATTTGTTGTTTCACTTCAACACCATTTGAATTTATAAGAGATTATGTAAGAATATTTTTGCAAGGAATGTGTTACTTTTACTTATCCAATAAGAAATGTGGCTGGTTCATTGCAAAAGGTTGGACATTTTTCCAATATGTTTAAGGTAAAGTCATTGGCATGCGGTGTATCTCTGTATAGCCTTAACAACTTAAGGAGGGCACAGAGGCCAGATCACTTAAAGTTGGTAATTTAGTTAATAGAGTGGGTCTAAATGATTGTGGAAAGTAAATTGGTCTTATAAAAGGTTATCTGTACCCTGACATACGGCCACCTTGCAGGAATATAAAACAACACCTTGTTAAGTGATTGGACAGGCTCATTTCAGCAGCTATTTTCACTGCTGCACCCTTAATTATTTAATTTTCTCCTCTTCTTGGAACCCTCCTCTAATGAATTGATTTTTTCCAGGGTAATTGGTTTATAAAACCTCTATGAGAGTAGAGGGGGGGGCAGGGATGTGTCAGAGGAGAGGAGAATGAGCAAAGAAGGAGCAGCTGTTTTGAAGAAAAGTGTCTGTGAAGACGTTCTGGGAGGCGTTGAGGACAAAGTGGTAAATAAGCTGAAATTTATGTTTGTGTCTTATGGAAGTTCTCCAATCAATTACAGCCTCTTGTATTTGTAAGCTCCCTTTAACCACGTGTTTGAAACCATTTCATTACAGCCAGCATAAAGGAAATGAATATCCTTGATTGAACTTCAACATCCTGAGGTCAAATGAATATTGGACATGAGCTGATGTCTTCCAGGGTAACATAGATTTTTATTCACGTTTGTACAATCTCATTCAAATTAGTGTCCTCTGGGAGAGATAGCAAAGGGCTCAGCCGCAGTAAGTAAGAAAGAAAGAAAGAGGTTGTGTCATTAGTCATAGATAAAGATACATTATATGCCAGACTTACTTGGCCTCTGAGGGTTTCCTGTAGTTTTCTTTGTCTGAGGTTTTCTTTTTCGGCTTCTATGCCACTGAGACTCAAAGTTTAATCAATTCTCTTTTCTGAGCCTAAGAAATAGAAAGAAAAGGCAATTACTGAAGGAGAAAATATGATAAGGATGAAGAATTGAACCTCAACTGACAGAAAAAGATGGATTAGTTTTGTTGGGTTAGGTAAGTCAAATAGGCTTTATATTTACTTCGTGGTTAAGGAAAATGAAATCCAAACATCATAATGTCAAGATTTGACTTGCTGCATAGAGCTGTTCTCCACAGGGAATTAATCCATGATTGTGTAAGATAATCAGTGCACTCAATAATCGTACGTACATTTCCCCACAGAATGAAAGCAAATGATATGTCACCTTGATAACAGAAACACATTAATAAGGCATGGCATGTTTCATAAACACCACCTATTATATAGTGTAGTGACGCTAACATTGTTAGCTAACACTAGGTGACAAGTTTTTAGGTTGCATTAAATTAATAAAAATAAAATCCTTCCAAATATACCTTGTTTACTACAATGGTGGATTGCATGTATATTCTTGTTGTGTAAGATCAGCTGTTTATTTAGGCTATCATTAATTTTGATGAGGTCAACTATAGGAAGATAACGTTAGACTTGTACGCCCTCTAGTGGTAGTGTTCCTGTGGAGAAAAACACTACATGACCTCAAACAGTTCTCCTGGGTAAAGTGAACCCCATACATGCAGGCGTGTCCATGGACACAATCTTACGCAGAAACTCTGAAGGTAAGAAAGCGAAGTTTATTAAACTAGCTATACAGATAACTACTTATATTAACCTACAGCGTCTCCGACATAGACTTTGAGGACACGAGTCACTGCAATGATGGGAGTGACGCAGGCAGACGAGACGTTCAACAACGGCAAGGTTAAACAATAGTATGGTCCACTTTAGGGGTGTCTAAAATCGTATTATAAGATTCTCCCAGGCATGAATAAGGGAAATATATTGTAATATTTAGGATTACAGGTAACAATTAGATACGGAAAACCTAAATAATGGCATCTTTCTACAATTCACTTGCTATGTTGTTCATAATCTTCGTATATGGTTCAGCTTCACAAACATACAGCATTTCTACAATTTCTGTATCTATGCTGTGCAATGTTCATCTCATTATTAAACATCTTGTCAAAGAAACAGTTATGCTTGGATAACAGCTTCCAATCAGTCTTCATTTTCATTTGCAAACATTGTTCTATATTTGGTGTGTGTGGACACTGAGGGCTCTCAAATAGCCTAATGGGAATCATTCTCTTGTAGTTTGAAAGTATTGCTTGAGCAAGTGAAAGAAGCAGAAAAGCATGAAGTTCATGTTTTACAAAATACACACAAAATAAAAAAGACAAAATCCCAGCAAACAGTGTAAGTAAGATAAGTGGATACCAATCATAACTTCTGTTTGCCTGTGGACTTGCCAGTGGTTGCTACACCACTGCAAAAGATCTTACAAGTCAGACAGATTTGCAAGAGCACAAATTATTTCAACAATAATATACGATATACAAAATCCAATTTTTCCCAGCGGACAGCTTTAAATTTTTCTCTTAACAAATCACATTCAGCATTCTTTGGGGGGATCCATACAAGAATATATGGAAACATGGCTAAACTGTATGGTAAATGTGCTCCTGAGGACGTATTCATTTTGGTTTAGTACAATAGTCATCCTCATAGAGGCAAAAAGTGCCAGTTATTGCTTGTAAATAATGGTGTGTGTGCGTGGTTTTGTGTGTATGGGTATAAGAAAACCAAATAATCTGTGGACAATCAAGTCCCTGTCATAAAAAAGGACAGAGATTACCCTGTGACTCAAACCAAGAGAGTCCTTCTGGATCTGTTCACCAATGGGAGATTTAATACATATTGTTATACCAAGTATTTTTTGGACTGTGCCATCCTCCTTTTGACATTTACATAATCTATTCTCAAAAGGAAAATATATGAAAAACTTTTCTCCCACAGCATCCAAATAATGATTTACGATTTAATGCGGTAGTTGTGAAAACTCTTTTAGGTATGCGATTTGCTTCATTAGAATTCCTCTGTGTGGGTTGACTAATTGACAAATTCTACTGCATGCACAAGGAGCTAGTGTACAGTATGTACTTATTTTGTTATGCATTATGTTAACTGAGCTGCATCATGACCTTGTCTTCTTTATCTTTCAATACAGCATTATTTTGAACTTCTGCCTCCCAGTTTGTTTACGGGAGGCAGACACCCTCCTCACATTCAAGAGCAGGCTTAAGACTTTAAGGCTCAGTGCATCATTCCCATGATGCACTGAGCTCCTCTCTCTCCTCTCCATTTGTAGTCATATCCCATTAATGCCTGTCACTAATTCCCCTTCTCCCCCAGCTGTGTGCTTCCCTCTCTCTCTGCAGGTGTTTCTGCCTCCTCTGTAGAGTCTGGATCTCTGGGTGTTCCTGCTCAACCGCAGCTGCTGCTGTTATTGTTTCTGCAGGTTTCTACCTGTTAAAAGGGAGTTTTCCTTGCCATTATCGCCTAGTGCTGCTCATGGTGGGGTCGTTGGGTCTGTGTGTGTGTGTGTGTGTGTGTGTGTGTGAGTCGGTCTCGACCTGAGAAAGAGCCCTGAGATAACGTTGTTATTATGTGGCGCTGTTAAAATAACATTGAATTGAACTGTTTTATTTATTCACCTTAAAATCAAATCAGAGAAGAGAAAAGAGTCCCCTGTGTCAGCTGCTGCTGAGACTAACTGCCCCCCCCCCCTCCCCCCCCCAGACCCACTATCAGCTCTGCTTTCCAAACATCAATCATAGGAAACCAAATGATATCGCACTGTAAACAAACCCGTGTGGAACATTGGAAAGAAGCAGGTCTGAATGTTATCTGATCCACAAATAAGACATAAAGGAAACAGGAAACAGGAAGTAGGTCCCTATTGCACAGCTAACTGTAGCAAAGTGAAAGTAACAACAGGGAATCCAACGGGACAAATATGTCAATAAACAATCATAAACACCATCACTATCATCGACCGGTCACCGAGCAGCAGAGAGAAGCAGGAGATAAGAGTGAAACCACACAGAGAGAAGGAGAGAGAATAAAGATATGAGGAATGTGTTAAACACACACACACACACACACACTCAGACTGCCTGCCTCGAGCGCGTCTGGCCTTGCAGCAGAGTTTTTATGACTTTTTATGATTTTATATCACTTTTGACCCTCTCTGAATGTTCTGTGTGATTAATTGGGTGCAAACAGAGCCTCGACAGAAGAGAAAGGCAATAGAAACGTGCTTTGAAACAGCACTGCCATAGTTACGAGACCCTGAATGATCTTTATGTAATGTTTTATTTAAAAGCCTGTGCGGAAAGTTAGCTTTTGCAGTTTATCAAATACTAATGTTCCAGCGAGTCGCTCTCTTAGCGAGTGTGTGACTGAACTCTTGTGAGTATTTAGGTGACCAGACAGACACGAGGTTCCTGGTGCATAACAATGACCCAGTACAGTGAACGCTACCGTGATGCATGGAGGCTGTGGATGATCATATTTCTGACAGTTGGACTTCAACACAGCTGCAAAAGTTGCATTGACACATTTTTCTGGCTTGTTGCGCTACTTTATACTTATCATGTCTGAAAACTGTATCTTAAAACTATTTGCACACGCTTTAACGCTGCCACGCTACAGCAGGAGACGAGCACTTTAAAGTGTATCCACTCATGACATGACAGCAGGTTAATACTTTCTTGACAGTAAATATCTACTGTACCGAGCTCCATAGAGTAAAATCCTTTCCCAGGATAACCAACCTTGAACTTATTATGTGGTACAGCGACTGAAGCGAGGTGTGTTAAGACGGACAACCTTAAAGCCCTGTGGCTGTGTTGGTGGACGTTCAAAGAAAGGTCACACTGTGGCAGAGGGGGAAAAAACACACCTCTGACCTTTGCATCAGTGTGTGCGGGAGAGAGATAAAACAGCAGCCCAGTCCTGCACACACACGGTTGTAGAGTGCAGCCACCTGAGGATTGTTCTACTGGATTTTGTCTTGATTTTCTGCATACCTGCCAAACCTATATATTTATAATAGAATAAGGTAATATATGGAAAAATGGCTTCAGAGGCCTGGTATGCACCTTTACCCTTCAGCATGAAAGGCGTTAGCTTGAGTAGCATCCTTCTCTTGGACACCTCCACCACAGATGCAGGTCCCCCCCCCCCGGGATGGAGCCAGCCTTCCCGGGGGTTTGCTGATCCTGCAGGTGCCAGCTGCTCTCAGCCTGTAGCCTCTTCACACACCACACAGTGCAGAACAGAAACACCGGCCTGCAGCCGGACGCGCTGCTCTCCAACCAGCGTCGGCACAGGGCCGAGACTTGGCTCTCAGTGGCCCTCAGTACAGGGGCCTTGATATTCTCAGTCTGTGAAGGTACCAGGTATGTGTAGTTTTGATCGAGACCCAGGACAGTGGACCTCTTTATCCTAAAGTCTTACTGATGTTGAGCTTTACACCTCGATATCCAGCGTCTTGGCACTTGTGGATGCAACAACAGCAGCAGTTTCAAACCTCTGCATGAGGCAGCGTACTCCACTGAATGATTTTCATGTCTTCCCCGTGTCCTCTACTAGGACTTCCAGAGTTTACTTTCTTCCCCGCTCTCTCCATTATGTTGTTTCTGTGTCACTGTGCTCCCCCGTGACTCTGAACTACCTCCACTGACCTCACAGGATATTTTCTGCTCATCTCTTCCAGCTGAAAGGATGAAAGGACCGGGAGGCCTCTGGTGGTTAGAAACCAGGTGATGGTTAAAGCCACCGCCAAAATGCTATTGAGCATCTGTATCCACCAAGATGAAGAAGCCCAAGTTAAGGCATTTTTCTGAAAACGTACTTCTCTAGAATAACAGAATGATGTACGACTATAGACTTATATCTTATAGCTTCTCACTCCTACAATTTAATATCCTTTTGAGCTTTTTAAAATATTATCCAGACAGTAAAAGATCTTCAGAACCAGATGTTTGATCCACACTGGTTTCAGGTTTTGTCCAATTTAAACTACATTCGTTAGATGTGTTACATCAGAAGGGGAGATGATTTAAACCATCAGGAAATTACAGCATGATATTAATAATAATAATAATAGACAAACATTCAGCAGGACAAAGACAAAAGAGAAAAACTAAAACCCAAAGATATTAAAATCTCCGATCACAAATAAACGTCCATGAATCCACCTAGAACTCGTAGAAAAAGACACTTCAGTAATCCAGTGAAAGATCTCTGTACATCCATGCGTTACAGTGCAAACAGCAACTGCTGATTCAGCATCCACTCAATAAAGAATATCCGATTTGCCTGTATGTTGGTGTGAGCATGTTTCCAGATTAGCAGAAACATGTTTGCTTCCTCCACGTTCACACAAAAGTCAAATATCACACGGAGATCCACTTTAAAATGCAACGACACTCCTGCAGATGGGATTTAAACTACAGGTAGAATTACATTATGTCTGTGGTGGGGGTGAGAAACGACATGCATACACGCTCCGGCTGCATTAACTGATGCTGGAGACATAAATCCCGTCTGCATGAGGTTTTAGAGTGATACAGGTCTTAATTTAATCTCACAGGTTTACTGACTGTTTATAACACGGCACACTGACAACACAACTAGATGCAGCACATCAGCAAACGTCCAGTTTTTCAGGTGAACAGGTTAGTTTGTGGAGACACAGCAGGGGAATCTTACTGATAGCAGCACCCTTTGTTACCTGACGCTGACATTTCTTCACCGTGGACTGATCTTTACAAATGGAGGGAAAAGCATCCCTTTCCAAAGAGCCCGTCCCTCAGAATCAGGGTTATAAAAAGATGTTAGTGTGTCTAAAGGCCTCTCAACACTAAATGGTAAATGGACCACACAGCACTTTAAATACAGTCCATTCTTCAGCCTGAGTGGGACAGAGCTCTTTACAAAAGCCTCTCGTTCACCCACGCACACGCTCACAGAGCTGCCATGCAAACCACCGGCCAGCTCATTAGGAACAATTTGGGGTGTCAGTCACAGCCACTGAACACACGCTGGAGCGGGTCGACTTAATGTTTTTAAGCTTGAATACAACATACAGTAATATCCTGTGGTATTAGACGCCAGACGTGTTCCAGTGAATGGAGATCAGACTCTCTTTAAGGGGGAGAGCTTGACCTGGCAGCTGATTCCTTCCTTATGACGAGGTCGATCACGGTTCCTGGTCTTATGTCATATCGGTGCGATTAGCCCTCATTCATTCAGTCATTTCAGCAGCTGAACATTAACAGTGGAGCTTGCTGTGGAAGCAGAATAAGTAACTGGACATGCTTTGGATATTTAGCCCACTTCACCTCATCTCAGATGGTGCAAGGACATACTGCATGTTATATTTGGGTATTTGTATTGCGGACAATACACAAATCTAATTATAAATGTCTGAAGACAACATCCCAGCCAACACTGAAACACCCTGGCCTTGGCTTCGTCTTCCAGAAAGACTCTAAAAAGTACAGAATGTTGTTATTGTCTCTCTCTTACACCTTCACATGAACAGATTATTTATTGTCAGTGTGTATCCGAAGAACTAACAAGTGCATGAACCCCAGCAAACACAATGCAGAGATGAACTCACTGCACGTGAGCTTCGACAGGTGAGGAGCAGGTTGTGGAGCAGTCAACAGCTGTGGCAGGTGATGGAGGCTCCTCTGTGCACCTGTATGAATATACTGGGATGCTACAAGTCAGCCGCTAGCTGCTAATCAGCTAATGTATCAATGAGACGCGTACACGTTCCCATGAGTGAAACGCTAACAGAGAACCAGCTGATGCATCATGTCCATCAGTATGGATGGAGCGTGGACACATGGGGGGGGAGGCAGGGATACGTGCACAGCATGTCGTGTGTAATGCATGTACAGCAAGTTTGTCTCTGGTAATTGGGTTTCCCTGCTGATTTGTGCAGTAAGAGAAAGTTATTAAATGACGTTCTAATGATCTTCATCCACATCAAACTGCCTGACAACAGGAAAACAGCTAAATCTGTCTTTCTTCATCCTGTGTTGTTTGGCAAACTAAAAAGATTTCAGAGCCAACATCTGGTCAGGAGTGGGTCTGACAGTCTGTTAATCAAACAGGTTCAGTTGTTTCATTTACACGTTTTTTGTTTCCAGAGTTTTTCTTCACCCCGGAGACCATTTCTGAAAGTCTTTGGTGCTGAGAAACGCCAGCTTAGTGACGACTTCAGGCCAAAACAGACTTAAAAAAGGATGTGTTTTCAAATGTCTGCTGGCTAACTGTGGACATCACTCACAAGCTTACGGAAAAAGGAGGGAGAGGAGGAGATAAAGAATAAGAGAAAGGAGAGGAATGATATGCAAGTGGGAAACTAAAGAGAGCACACTGAGGTAACTGAGCTCCGAACGGCAGATGGGGAGCGACGGAGAGAGAAAGTGAAAGGTTTAGGGTTTCATGCTACTGTGCACGGATCAGCATGATCCATGCACGCTGGCTAATACAATTATAGAGAGGGGGGAACTGGAAGAGGAAGAAGAAATGATGCAAAAGAAGGGTGGGATGAAAGGTGGAGAAGCAAGGGGGAGAGGAAAAGGGAAGAAAGGGAAAGAGAGAGGGAAGGAGGACGAGCTGGGTTTTAAATAAAGGATCGAATTAAAGAGGGAACTGGAAAAACTGGACCAGCTACTGAAGTGATCTCTTAAAAAATAGTCTTTGACTCACTCAGCCACAGACTGGAGTGGGCAGCAGTCATGCCCGAAATCTGTCCTCGTCCTCTATTTTATATTCTCTCTCTTATGTTCACCCTCTTCCTGTCTGTCTCTCACCCTCTCTGGCTCGATCTCTGCGTGTTCATTCTCCCTGGCACCGTGCGGCTCGGCATCTACCTCTGGGGAAGAGCTTGCTCTGAACAGGTGGCAGGGTTTCTAATATCACACGCAGAAATACATCCATGCACAGCACATCTTGCCAGTGCATTCATGTATGAACACACACACACACACACACATATGTTGCACAACACGCTCAACTCTGATCTTTGAGCTCTTCCGGAGTTGAACCTCCCAAAATCCTCCATGGTCTCCTTTAAATCTCTAAAAGCAAACAAGAAGCAATGAACCACGAAGCATCATCTGGTAACGGGACGCCTCCCCTCCAGCCTGTCAGTCAGTAGTTGTGTCCAGGTGATGAAGCACCCTGCAGGGCATTATGGAAATCACCCTACTCATCATTCACAGGGGATTCATCACGCTGTTGTCTCGTGGAGGCCAGGCTTGGCTGAAATATGACCGTTATTCCACAGTCTGTCCATGGATCGTGCTTTATACTCCCTGCTTTGACTGCATGAGACTGGCTTCGAGAGACTTATTTATTCCTCTATTTTGTTACGTACAAACTCTGCCAGAAAATTGCTGAGGATGAAATGGCTCAATAACAGCCTGCTGTGCCATCAACAAAGCTCTCGCAATACCCATGAGGGAAAGGGCCGTTGAGCTTTTTGTCTTTATCTCCAAACCTCCCAAGTCAAGTGAAGTAGATTCACATGAAAGTGTGTATGACCAGTCAAGTGTATAATCACATTTCACTGTAGCTGGCAGTGAGTTGTGACAAGACGACAGCTGTGACAGATGTTTTACTCTTGAATCCATCCGATGTGTCTGATAACACTAATGATAATGAGGATCCTGCAGACGACCACTTACAGTCAAACATTCAGTGAATGAAGCCAAAGATGTGGAGGATCTACGTGAGAGCGTCTTTATCTCCAGCAGCATGCTTTTAATGATATCTCAGAGTATAGTATATTATAGTACAGTAGTATAATACAGAATACTATAATACAGTAGTATAATACAGAATAGTATAGTACAGTAGTATAATACAGAATACTATAATACAGTAGTATAATACAGAATAGTATAGTTCAGTAGTATAATACAGAATACTATA
>JAVQJD010058633.1:0-10000 GCA_036023655.1 Nannoperca australis
CTTTGGTGCTGATGTGGCCATGAAGAGATGACACAGTAAAGAGAGAGCGAGGTAGTGGGAAGCTGAGGTAAAGGTATTGCACAAGGTGTAGCACAGCGGACGGCATAATTAGAAATAAAAGTTGTATTAATTATAATAACCATTAAACATATACATATTAGGAAACGTATCATACTGTAAGTTGTCACTTACTTTCAGTTTTGTTACCTGAAATAACAAAAAGAGAAAAATGTGTTAACAATTGCAACTTTGTTTGTCATGAAAGAGTACAGTATACTGCATATAATAAGCAGATAAAGAAACAAACAGTGAATATTTCCAAGCATTTTATTAATACGTCAACTTCCATCTCACTGATGAAACTCTTTTTCTTGCAGGGACAAAGCATTTTAAGGTAACTTTTTTTTTTTAAAAAGACAAAAAAGGGACTATTTTCATCTGTGGTTCTGTGTGAGGCAGTGCTGTACAACCTAGTTGCTATGACAATGCGGTAAAGTGCAAACCGCTATTTCCTGCTTTGTACTGAAACCTAAAACTTACTAACAGTGGGACAGTTCACTGAATTAAACTGAAGCACACATGTATTTTTCTCTTATATCCTCGCTCTTAGATATAAGATATAAATATTAATTAAAGTGATATTCATGCTTTATGCTGAATGCACTCAGTATAAACCAATAACAATATGTTATATCTTTGCAAGTGTATTGTTTTTGGCTTTTCGAACTGTGTGCTCTGATATTACATTGGTTTGACCAAGTTGGAACAAAAAGAGGCTTGTGAACACGTCTTAGCTGTTTTGTCCATTTGTTCTTAAAAAAAAAAAAGAGCAGTGAGCAATGAGTAATGAGGCAAACGAGATCTCAGGATGTGGTTTGGCGCGTTTTGTTTCGCTGTATTGAGCAGAGATGCATGCTCCTTGCAGTGACATTTCACCATACTTTGTGGTGACTTATTTGAATTGTTTCAGTGAACAGTTGCAGATGCAATTGTCTTATATGAATATTTTAAATAACTGATCACTTTATCCAAACCCTAATTTTGTCATAACTAAATTTGTTTCAGCCACACAATTGTAACCATTATATAAATTTAAATTGCTGTTCTGCTCTTTTTTGAGTTTTAACTGGTTTTTTAAATGGCCCAAGTAGTTTTAAGTAAAGCCTCATTGGTCTTTTGAGTACTTTCCTTTCCAGTGTGTTCAGGGCCATGTTTGAAACAAAGCTGTGATATTCACACTGTCACATCAGCTCATTCAAGATCAGTGTGGCAGAGAAAGATGCGGAAGTAGAGGCAGGAAGACAGGGCAACCATAGAAAAAAGAAATTACATTGTGCGAAGTTGACAGCAGTTACAATTTAGTGACAAATTTAGAGTTCAAATGCACCCAGATGCCTGTCTCTGTCCATTTACTCTGGACAGGGACTCTGACATTTAGTAAAGAAACTCATACAACATGTGGATCTGTCTCCCATGCATCAGTTTTCTCTCTATCAGTGTTCACAATCAGTTGTTTTTTTGATCTGCCTCTTCTTTCTTCTTATATTTTGCATTCACCATCCCCTGCTTTGTGACAAGCAAACTCCCCCTCCTCACAGAAACTGCTTTAATCGTGCAGGAATCTTAACATTTAAGACCTCACTTCTTCATTTTAGACGCAGCACTTCCCCTTTTTATTTTCATGAATTCTCAAGTAATTTACTTTTGTTCCATCTCAGTCTGCGTGCGCTGCTCTGCTCTGCTCTGCTCTGCCAGGAAATGAAGGCAACTCAGAAAGGAACACGGAAGTGGTCTGCAGCAGCTAAAGAGAGCTGAAAATCTGCATCTCAATGGGGCACAGCTACTCTCACACAGTTGCTTTAACTAAATGAAACTGGTGCCTTTAGGGATGATCTAATTATTATATTATTAACAAAAATGAGGAAAGAAGAGCAAAGAAGAGCAAAATAAGCAGAGTTTTGAGTTGGATTTAACACTGACACTTTGGGTGTTGGGAGAAAGCGCTTTGCCACATTTTTTTGCTATTTAATATTATGGTCAAACACCATCATATGCAAACATAGAAATAGATAATGGAGGTTTTAAAAACACTGTACAGTATCTAAATTACTAATATTAATTGTTTCTGCAGAACCAGTACTTTTACTTTGGATACTAATGGATTGGATAATAATTAATTAAGACTTTATAATTGAGTATTTTCACACTGTGGTAGCTCTACATTTTAGTAAAACTTGTAAACGTATCTTCCAGCAATGGGTAAACGTAGCAATACCACTCTGTAAAATTACTCAATTACAAGTAAAAGTCTTATCTGTAATATTTACCTAAAATACAAATTTTTCAGGTCCAAGAGTATATTACACTATTGGATAAGTATTACTTTTACATGTAAATAGCATTGTAGTGTTGTTGTTAGTCGATATGGATCTGATTCTATTTATATCGACTGTCGGGTGGTTAAATTTAATGTATAACAAAGCCTTGTGTTTTATGTCCTTATTATATATATTAATTGTACTAAAATACAGTACTTGAGAAAGTGTGCTTACTTACTATCCATCAGTGGTCATATGCTATTAATTTTAAGATAAATACGTTAATATAAAGTTATTGAAAATATAGCCTCATTGCTATTTTGAAATATTGTTACTTTTGGAACACAGTATTTTAATTATAAAAAACAAAGCTTGACAGACTTGTATAAATAAGACACGTGTGTTGCTGCGGTGTACCATGATGACTTATCTCGCAAACTAGCTGAGAGATACTGCATGTAAGAAACAAATGACAAATACTGACCCTGACTGACATTAAAAACAACAGAGGGAAATAAATAGAGTGAAGGCTTTATTTCAGCTCATGTGTAAAGATGTCTAAGCTGAAAATAACAGAAATTGTTTGATGTGCTGAACAGTAGCAGAACTCTGAGTGATGCAAGAGGCAGTAAGGTGGGTCTGATTTAACACACACACATGCACGCACGCACATGCACACACACACACACACACACACACACACACACACACACTCAGTTGTGCATTATATACAACACTCACAGCCACTAGGGTTGAAGTGAAAAGCTTGCAGGGACACACCCTGAAATATTCTCTCATCTCTGAGAGACATAACCATACACACTTACACACACACACACACACACACACACACACACAAACACACAATGTCAAAGCAGAACAGAAACATGATTGCAAAAATTCCCAGAGCTTTGTAGCAAATGAAAGAACACGTTTTAAAGAGTCTTCTTATTAACAGCAGTCTTTGATTGAACATAACTGTTTATTCTTTTGCCAAAGGGGCTCTCAAACCTGTCACTTTTTAGCTGCGCACATCACAAGTGTGCGCTGTACTGCCTTGTGTTCTTGGGTTTGGAAAGTTTAAGAAACGTGAAGTAGCACAAACGGAGGCACAACTCAAAGACATGATATACTGTACGTTGTCATTTCTGCCCTCAGTTTTTACTTTAAATGATTACATTTTGTGCGGCGTGTTTTCCAGTTTAAAAAAAGAAAAAAAGCTAATTGTCAAGCGTTTGCGCTGACAGATTCATGTCTCTATCTTTGGCATGAACATGAACAACAAAAACAGTTAAGCTAGGAGTTCAGAATCAGACCTGCTCGCCTACAGTTGGCTATCATTCATGTTTTGCATCATTTACAGATTTTGTTATTTCTTCCAGAAGACTTTCACAGACACATGCAACGTCCCAGCTTCACAGAACATCATTTCCTTTCCACAGTTCCTTCATAAAGACATGCAGTATTATTTCACTTACAATTTGTCAAACCGATGATTACAGCCCACAGCAGCAGGATCTTCAGACCAACGAGACCTGCCATGTCCAGGAGTTAGGGCGTGTACGGCCACACACCATACAGTATAGTCCTACTGGGGACCAACAGGCAGATATTCACACGCCAAATTGAAGCTGTATTTCCAGTTCTTAACTAAAGAGAAATAAGTAAAAAAAAAAAACGTTGAGTTATTTTACACTACATACGTTTTCTTATCAGTAGACACAGCTTCCTGGACTTGTTCTCCAAACCCTAAACCTCGCTTCTGGTTTCAAGTCAAGCAAGTGGGAGTGATGTCACACCAAAAGAGCCTGCCTTTACCTTAACACTTGGTGACAGGAAGCCTCACTTCAGATATGCAACCAAGAACAGGAAGTCTTCACTCATCTAATCTTTACTTGCTTTTGCTCAAGTGTGAAAACACTCTGACTTGTAAAAAGATGAGTGAAGTTTAGTGTTAGTTTTTTTGTGTGTGTTTTTTTTTTACTGTTTTAGAGTGTGTTTTGACATATTAGGCTTTTCAATACATGCTTAATGAATGAAAAAAAGTTTTGTTAACACACATTGAGGCTTCCAGGTTAATGTCTTCAGTCTAACTTACTTCTGTTGGACTGTTCGAAATCAGATCATCACAAGACATAATCTAATGAAGCTTCTTAGAGCTCCTCTTCTTTCTCACTGACTCCTCCCTGCTCTTAAGCTTGCAGGCCTACAGCCACTCGGCCATGTAATCAAAAACGCAGGAGGAGCTAGCTCTGCAATGTGTAAGAAAAAAGATGCAGTCTTTCCTTTCTTAAACTTAGTTCTCGTTTTTTCGCCCCTCTCAGTCTAAAGAGAGAAAACATGTGGCCAGTGGCTCCAGAAGTGAAATTCTTCATTTCTGCTGTTCATTCTGTGTGAAATACATTTATAAAGGATGTTAGATCTCTTCAAAGTCATTGATCGTGCATGGTGTTTGATCATCATGCTCTGCCTTGGAGCTCAAAATGCTTTACTTCTGTTTACATACACAAGAAAATAGGGGATAAAAGAGGAAGAAGAGAAGTTGAGAAACTCCCCGGGGAGTGAGACTCACACACTGGGTGATGAGCTGGTGTGAATCTGGATGAAACACAGTCAGCTATTTCATGCAGTTATATGAAAATAATACATGCAACTAAGCAGACCAATTTTTTGAGTTTAGACAGTTAGATAGTGAGCCGGTAGAAGCTTTTACTTAATCCTACAGCAGTTATACGGTTGATGAAGCTGTAAGTCTACATGGCGTGGCGAGGATGATATAATTCTCCATGGCATATATAGTTTACTTAGTGTTTATTCTAAAGAGATGAACGAGTTTACGCAATGGTAGCTTAATATATTCATGTGGAAGTAAGTTTGAAACCTGAAACTTAATTGGAAAGTACTGTGATTCTGACAAAGAGCTCACATTTTTAGTATAAAGATCTAAATATGGATTTCCTCCCAGACCTGTGAAACACATGGTATTTGGCTTTTTCCACTTCTGAGAGATAGATAGATTCTTATAATCAGGAAGTGGCTCTTAAGCAAACAGCATCAAGTAAATGCAATCCATTTTTGTGTTGTGAGTACTTAAATGCTGGCAAGTCACACTGCTATGTAAAGTGTCTCTTAATGCTGTCAAGTTGCCAGATCTGCATCATTGTAATAAGTATAGATCAGAACCACCAATATGCTGTTTTATTAACCAATCACAAAGCACCAAGCACATTTTCCTTAATGCTGAGAAATCCACCAAGCAGAGTTACTTACTGTTTATTGTAAAGACGGACAGTATCTTTACAAATGGAGGATACATTGCAGAAGGAGTGCACCTTTACAGGTTCACAGTAACTCTATGTTACTGCATGTGCATGAGCATGGGAATACAAGCATGAAAGTGCTTCGTTGTGGTATGATGCAACTAAGAAACTCTTAGTAAGCTGGACTGCCCAGTTTAAAATGTATTTTGAGGCTGCAAAGCGCTGTTCAGAATGATGTAATCATTCTGTACAAATTACAATGTACTCAAGTAGAGTGCCAACAAAAATAAAATGTTGTGTATTTTAATATGATTTTATCTTATTGAAGACATCGTTTTGGCACTGTAGTTCATGAAACATTTTAGATTATGTCTGTAGTAACTCTATGCTCAAACCACAACCTGGTTTTGTAAACCCAACATAAATGTTATGTTAAAAAGGAAGAGTGTCACTTCTGTAGAAAGAGGAAAGGAGAAGGTATTGGTTTCCACGACCTGCTGTTGATCAATAAGCGACAGGGTTCCTTTTTGACAGGAATGTTCTTTTCTTACCCCTGTGCCTATAACGTTGGGATATCTCCACATCCTTATGTCAGATTGCAATTCAATAGGATAATTAAGGTGATCCCTGCTACAGTCTGAGCAAAAGTTCCATATGCATGCAACAATTCAAAAAATCTTATCAGATTTCCTTAAAACTGGCATAGCAAATTCATGCTCCCCAGAGAGGGAGCCCTCTCCATTTACAGCCTCTTAATGGTTTTTTGGGTGTGATGGCTTCAGCAGCCGCTGGGCCGTTAGGGAGGCTTCAAAGCTGTAGTCTTTTTTAGGAATATTTTTGGGGGCAAAAACAGCACTTGCAAAGTGCAGTGAGTAAAATGCCAGAAATGAACAGCAGTGGATCTGGATTCAGTGTCAGGAGGGAACTGAAGTGAACAGAAACGTGCCACTGACAGAGAAAATTGGTCATCACCCCATGACACGCTGACCATAAATATCCATAAATAAATGTATAAATAAATGTTTTTGGCTGGACTGCACAAACAGGCACGAATAGTCCCGAATTACATCCTCAGGAGGCTTTTAAGCTTTGTTTATGCTCATTTGGTGCTCTACGCGCTATCCGTTACAGTATTCTCTGAAACGCCAGGGGACGTGCAAACAAAACGTTCTGTGAAGAAGCAAGATGAAAGCTACCAGAAGAACGCCATTGACCAAACATGCAACAGGGATGCTGCGAAGAGCAAAGCTTTACAGAGAGGCACAGACAGTCCTCAAATACGTCCTCAGGAGCATACGCGATCCAACCATTTTCTAGGTTTCAACCTAATCTTGTTTTGTTTGCTATTATTCCCTAATATAAGGTTTAAGCTTTATTAATGTTGAACTAATATGTCTTACAGTACAACACAAACAAGAACTTTTAGGCGTAATTGGTATTATCACCACAATACAAGTTGACAGTGAATGAAAGACTTTAGTCTGAATCATCACACAGGCACTTGTCCAGTTGAGCTTCTTCTTGTATTTTCCACAAGTCAACCACAAATTGAAAATAGAAGTAGCATGGCCTAACAAATGTCTCAGTCACTGAACTGTCAGCTTACCAATGTATCTCCCTGCAACACTGTATTTTGCTTTAGAAATAGTTTTATATGAGTATTAGTTGGAACTGCAGCAATACATCATTTGGAAAGGTTTCAAAAGAAGAGCCACTAGAAACAGAATGACACAATCTATTAGGCCTCCTCCCTCTGAAAACCTGACTGAAACCCATGTGTGTGTTGGTGTGCATGTGCATGAACTGCTAAATCAAGAAGTCACACAGTTGTCTCGTATGAATGTGTTTGCAAACCTGCAGCAGGACCTGTGCCACGTGCGCATCTGCTGTATGAAAGGGGTTTTCCACAGACCCAGCGCCAAACGGTAGACAGTCAAGAAAATAAGTCAACAGGTGAATTGTGGGTCAGCAGGTGGTCAGTAAAGGCTACATTCTGTGTTCAGGCAGTTGAAGAAAACTCAGTGACCTGTGGCAAAAACTTCTGCAACCAGAGGTCACACTACAGAGGTTAACCACGCCGGTGATCAGACCAGCAGACGTCTAAGTGAAGAGGAACTTTGTTAACCGTGTAGCATTAGCTTAATATTCCACTTCCAGTTTCCAAAGAACAGTGAAGATGGAAGAGAGACTGATCGCTCGGTGCCGTGATGATTGTACATCAGCTGTAACCATGCCACGAGGCAGCACAAAGACTTTAACCGCAGTGTAGTCGGTGAACAGCTTCAACAAGCAGCCTTACAGTTCTAGGATGCTTACTGCTGGATGCGGAGGTAGCTTTGTTCGCTAACATGTTAGCCAATAAACCTAAATCATTTTATATAGCATAGCAATGCTAGTTACCAAGTGTTTGTCTTAGAGACCGCAATCTGTCTTGTAGTTGTTATAAATCAAGTAATTTGCCATAAATCAGAAAGAGTTTGACATTTTGGGGAATACACTTTTCTTTTCTTGCTGAAAGTTAGATGAGAAGCTTAGCTTAGCATAAAGACCAGAAGCACGGTCTGTTTAACCCTTCCTACCAACACATCTAAAGCTCACTAATTAACACATTATATCTTGCTTGTTTCATTTGTACAAAACCCAAAGCCTGAAAACAACAACTGCTGTGTTCAACCAATCTAAAAATCATTAGCCATTCAACAGTAGTCAAAATTCTCACAGTTTGATAAAAATAATAATAATATATATTTTGGAACACAAACATTGTGCATTGTGTCCCATGTTATTCATTCAAAACTATAATACAATATATTTCGGTTAAATGTGTGGGTAGGTGAAAACTCATGGTACACTGAGAGAATCACAGCTTATACTTTGGCAGAAACAAAATGAAGTATCATTATTATTGTATACACATTTCATATTTAACTGTAATTAACCCTGGTTAGGCTCAGTGAGCTCTTTTGTAGCAGCTCCCTGTTTCACATCCATCAGAGAGAAGCCTGTGAGGGTGCAAGGTGAAGGGAAACCTTCTGTCTTTCCTCCCACATGACAGAGCTTCCTTTGTTTGGTTAGATTTCAGGGGGAAATACTGATGTTACCTTAGATTAGGTACATTCCCGCTGTTATTACAAGTGTGTAAAGAATTGAAAAGTATCAGCCAACAAAAGTATATCTGAAACATGTCACAATCAGGGAGAGTAAACCGAGTGGGGGCGGGTAGTTTTCATTTAATTCCAGCTCCTGCGTGACTGGAATTAACATTGTTGGCGTTAACAGTAAAAGTATCTCTGGCCTCTATTTTAAGCTCTGGGTATTTATGTAGAGGTGGAGGAAGCGGGTGTGGTTTGGATGAGACACTGTGTCACAGCTTCCCCAATTTCTTCTTCAATTTCTACAATCTACAGTTGTTCAAAAGTTTAGTCTAGCTTCCTCTCCTATTTCCTCTCCTCCCATGTCTCCTCTCCTCATTGTAAATGTGTGAGAGGAGAACGGAGGAGGGAGGACACAGATCCATTAACCTTTGTGCTGTTAGTTCCTCTGTGCAGTCGCAGCTGTGACCACAGGGAGGTGTCATAAAAAATGATTGCAAGTGATGCATGTGTGTGCCTGTGTGTGCTACACCCAGATGCACGCACATTTTCCTCCACTCTGCACAATGCAACTACACTTTGTATGTGGGTTAAAGGTTTCAGACCTTGCTGTTCCACAACTCACCCTTTTCCAACGTGTGTCCATAGTTTTCTCAACAGACCTTTTTAATGCCTTAAATGTTGTTTAAAGATGGCAGCAACATTAACAATCATTTATTCAGTGGCACTCCACAAATACATTCAATCGTTTGTGATCAAATCTGCTTTTTAATTAAGAGAATATGTTTTGGGGAAACTTCAAAAAGAGAGATTCAATCTTTATTAAAAATATTGAATCTCTCTTTGGGGGGGGGGTTGTTTGTTCTTTAACTTCTGCCATACAGTGAGTAAATCATCATATTTCAGTTTGAAAGGTGAGGAAAGTACATGATCTTAAAGTTGGGTCAAAGAGGGTGAAAGTCCTAAAAGTTGCGCTGCACTGTTTCAAGTGCTGCAAGTGCTGTGTGTTACAAATATAAAGATATAAAAAAAATTAGAAAATGTATATGATATATTAATCTGGTGAGCCTTTGATCTCTGCTATACGAGATATTTAGTTAAACTAAATGGAGGCATACAACTTATACGCATCAGAAGGGCAGTGACGAGAGTTAAAGCTTAAAGTCAGAACAACCTCTTTTACACTTCCTCGTTTTGCTTCCTGTCTGCAGTCTGTGGCGCGCAGTGCCATTGCACATTGTACCGCTGCCACGCTTTATTAACGCTTCCTTCTGTACTCATTACATGAAGCCATGCCTTCCAGTTTTGTTACGTTTCTTCCAATTCTCAA
>JAVQJD010058633.1:12500-27021 GCA_036023655.1 Nannoperca australis
GATGTGGGTGGGTGGGCGGTTGAAGGGGGGTGTCCTGGTAGGATGTGTGGCCGTGTGGATTCAATCCTCAGAGAGCATGGGTAGAATTCAAGAACAGGCCGGAGACTGAAAAATGTTAGAGGACAGAAAACCAAAGAATCTGCTCGGAGAAAAGTGAGAGGAGCAAAAAATAAACAAAGAAGGGATGAAGAAGCATTGAAAGTGTAAAATACATTTCAGGGCATTTGAGTTCTGGGTGAGAGTTAGCTAGATGAAACGATCTATACCTACTCTCATATTTGTCTGTTAAATATAAGGCTTCAGTCGGTTAGCTTAGCTTAGCACAAAGGCCGTTTTACAATGGGGTTTTATTCTGACCATTTCTCCCGGAAGTTACTGCGCCCGTCCAAGAAATAGTCAGACAGATAGAGGCTGGCTGTTTTCCCTGTTTCTAGTCTTTGTACTTAGCTAAGACTAATATTTAATGGACTGATATGAGGTTGGTATCAATCTTTTCATGAAACACTTTGCCAGAAAGCGAGTAAGCGTATTTCCAAAAATGTTGTACCATTCCTTTAAGGGCCGAGTGGATTTCAAGGTGGGAAATTGAAGAATATAATTTTATTTTGATTTACGTTGACAGAAGTGACACATTTGTACTCCCATGAGTGGCATCTATTCAAAGGCCTGCACATCTGAAACAACAAACCAGAAAGTACACAATAGAGGCATGGCGCGCGCACACACACACACACACACACACACACACACAGCCTTTGTTATGGTGAGAGCATTTGTCTCTGTACAGCTCCAGCAGAGAGGGGTTAAAATCCGATTGAGTCGATATCACTGGAGAATATCACATTCAACATGCAGTCTGAGTGTGTGCTTGTATGCTTGTGTATGTGTATGTGTGTGTGTGTGTGTGTGTGTGTGTTTGTGAGTGAGCAACATGGAGCCTAGGGACTTCCTCCCTCTCCGTCTGCAGCCCTCAGTTGAAATAGAATTGAATAGTCTGAATCCTCAATGGTAAATGTTCACAAAGTCAATACCAACTGTTAAGTCTTCCCTGCATTGGGGTTAAGGGCATTACCATTTCTGAGACTTCAGGAAAACACACACACACACACACACACACACACACACACTCAGACAGTGAAGGCATACTCACCAGATGCCCCATGAGATGATAAAATATTTTTGAGTCTTTTGCAAAATGCTCACTATACATTCTGCTTAAAAATTCCCTTTTACTGTAACATATTCATTGAAGACTTGTTTTCATTTTTGTTCACTAATCTCTGAACAGTGGTCCTGGTAGGCGTATGGCATTTTTAAAGTGACATCAGTGCCTGAGGGACAGTGGTTTCACTGATCTGACTAAGCACCAAATTCAGTTCAATTCAAGAATGTTTTAGCAGGCAAAGGCAAAGAGGAATTGTATTAATATTAACTGCATTAAATACATAATCATAAAAAAGAGTTTAGGTTTAATACAGAATACTGAAACACAGCTGATGGCTGGAGCTCTTCGCAAAGAATAAAACAATACGTTTTGTACAATTCATAAGTTGTGTTTAATAATGTAATGTGATAGTTTGGGGACATACAGACCAACATGAATGTTAAAGGACAAGCCTATCTATGTTATTATCAATAAATCCAATAAGAATACCAAAACCAACAATGTGTTAATCCACTTCTCAATCTTTAAAAAAAGGGTCACAAATATATATATTTATTTTAAATAAAGGCTGAATGATTTCCTAAAACAGCTTGCAACTGTAGTTTTAGCAAACGTTACTCAAACAGGAGTAAGTACAGCATTGTTTTGGCACTATATTCAGCAGTGGATAACACCACATTTGGTGCTTTAATAAGTATTTCCGACAGCAACTCGAAATAAACTACAGTGCATATGTTCATTATAATGAGGGACAATGTCATCCAGTGCAATGGTGTGGCTCAATTAGTTTTCTCTGCAACAATGGAGGTGTATGGCACAGAAGCATATCAGGCTTTGGCTACATGAAACTTGAGCGGGATCAGTTTGTTGTTGGTTTTGGTCTTTTCATGGGATTTATTCAGCGTGAGAACAAAACAGACTTATTCCTTAACTGTAGCAGTGTGATATGAACACTTGGCAAAAAGAAAAACCCCAATGCATTTTCAAATACCTGAACGGTCTGATAAGTGAAAGCTGTAGCATACATTATAAAGGCCGTTTGCGTTTTTGTATCCAGTTGCTCTTTAGCTGAGGTCACGTTCAGGTTAGTAAAGCATGCGGTAGTGTTCACACAGGGCTGCCGTGTAGAACCATGATAAGTTAGTTTGGAAAAATGTGCTACCCAGTGTGGTAGCTAGCTTTACGAGTGGCTTAGCCTCTAATACGTCCTGCTGGTCATTAACGGCGGGCCAATGTGGACCTTTTACCACTGCGCAGTGTCTAATTTGAACAGCGAGCCATAAAACCCCAGGCTCTGTCACTCAGTGTCATTTAAACCCAGGCTGATTGGAACTATCTCTGGCCTTTGCTTTCCCACCTTCCTCCCCGCTTGCGTTCTTTCCTGGTCGCTTCATGAATAATGAATGAGGATATATGCAGGCTGGAGCTCAGATATTAATGGAGCAGAAAAACAGAAGGAGAACCATTCTTTGTGCTGCCAGCCATTGCCTCCCTACCCTGCTGAAGCTGCCCCTGCCCAGTCGTTTTTTCTTTTCCTTTTTACCTTCCCCTTTCCTTCCTTATTCTTCCTTTCCTTCTGTCTGCTGCCGGTGGGCCCACGAGATAATGCTCAGTATCTTTCTCTCTCTTGGCCAGTGATATTCGCTTCTCTCCTGGCTGTCACAACGGGGGCAAAGGGTGGACGGTGACTTTGAAATCAGAGGGGCTGACTTTCAAATATAGAAAAAAGGCAGACAAAACTGGGGAAAGATAAGTGAAAAGTTGCCTTGGCTGGGTACGCAAGGTGGCTATTGTCTGTCTGTTAGAGCAGCTCCCTGTCATTCAAGGGCATGGCAATGAGCTTCCTCCTTTGTTTGCCCCTGTCCTGTCTCTCCTCCAGCCCTTCCATGATCTGTCGACTCTGGCCAGAGAAGCCCCCGGCCAAACTGTGGCAGTCAAGGGCGAGAGGTACAGTAGGGCGGAGGGCAGCTGCCTGAACACTGGCCTCAGAAAACCACTGTACTCGAGTCATATGCCCAAATGTTGTACTTTATAAACTTTTTTTCAAATTAAGAGAAAACAGTGATTTCATTTTATTTTTCTATCGCACAAAAGCGCCACTTGTTTTGCATTCCATCTCGCAGCTTTGTTGAGACCAACCAACAAAGACTTGCTGACATTGTACATGTGGCACGAGGGGGCTGGCAGTCAGCGAAGTCTGGCCCCGGGCTGGCAGAGTAGCTGCCCATCCTTGGATGACTCGCCCAACTAGGCCAGAGGGCACAGATAATGGGCAGAGTCTTCTAACCCTTCGTTTGTGCCAGAATGTCTCCACGTTCACCAATGTTACATCCACACCTTATATGGTCAAACACAGACGCCTCACTATTCTCCGGTCCAGAGAACTGTGAATTGGCTACTGATGGAGAGGTGTGGTAGGCAGGCCAGGCCAGGCCGCCCTCAACCTCTCGACGCAAAGCTTTATTGTCTTCCTGCGTCTCCTGTGGACTGCCTCACATCGCTCACTCATATCTAATGACCCTTTTTTTTTTTTAACTAGCTGCTGGAAGTTCCAAAAAATTCAATAATTTTAAAGAGACATCAGCATTTTTTCTTTTAGAAAGTATTGCTTTGCAAATTAACACTGAAACAATATCCCTAAAGCCTTCATGCCTTCACAAATACAGCACATTTGAACATTTAGTTTCAGTGGAGTCACTGAGCGTCTCTGTCAAAACAGTAATATAATAAATAATGGACAGGGTGGGATTACACACTTTTAAAGCAGTGGTCAGTGGAACCAATTACTCTGTCTGTCACACTGTAACATTTCGTCAATATATTCATATATTCTCACAGTCTTGGCTTTTTTTCATGCACACGCTTTGCACAATTTGAAGTTTGCACAACTTGTTAATGGGACTTGCAAGTTGGCAGCGCTGTTTTGCTGTCCACGTTCTCCAAAGACTCAAATAAAATATATTTCTACCATGAAGCAAGGTTTTGATCTTGGAAGTGAAGCAGAGTGTCGGTGAAATACCGTTAAAAGGGAGTATAGTTCAAAAAAGTTGAAAATTTAACTTTTTGTGCTTGCTTGGGTGAGCGTTTCAGCTAATTACGCACAAATCCCTCACGCTCACAGCTCCAATCCACCGGCACCGCTGTCTCGGCAGAGGACAAAGAAAACAAAGGAGACTGACAAACAAACAGTGAGTGAAAAAAATATATATAAAAGAGAGGAAGCTTTCTTTCCATATAGCAGCTGAGCTGAGGCGACAGTGTCGTTTAATCAGTTGGTTTTTCCAGCGCCGTCAGCGTGAGCAGCCTCGGCGGTGCAGCCCTCTGATCAGCGCTGGGAGAGGAGCTCCCCGCCGAGCTGCTGCCGCCCCTGAACCACAGGTCAGTCCTTGGTGAGTAGGTTTCATTCTGCTGTCGCCTTCATAGTACCCTCTCCTTCTCTCATTAAGATACAGCTTGTGTCTATGTATGTGCACATGCATGTATTTATGGGCTTGTGTTTGTTTCACTGTGTGTGTGTGTGTGTGTGTGTGTGTGTGGAGTAAATGCACCCCAGGACTAGCCTAAAGGGGATGTGGATTCCCGGCCTCCGCTGAGATCCGGCAGCACAACTAGGATTTCTACCACTGGTTGGGAAGGAAGGGGGGGGGGGGTTGTGTGGGTGTTTGTGTGTGTTTGTGTGTGTCTGTAAATGTGTGTTAGAGAGAGATGCAAGACGCATCAAGTGACTCTGTGCCTCGGGGTCAGACACACACACATGCAGAGAAGGAGCTGGTGCTGCGGTGGGGTAAACAAGAGCAGACTGTTAGATCTCATCAGCCTCATCACACGCTTTATTATGCTGATTTGGGAGTATACTGTAAACTAATCAGGAATCCAGGAGTCACAGGGGGGCACTCGGCTTAAAGGTTAGGCGTATAGAGAGAGGAAAACTTGCTCTGCCTCTGAGTTCTTAACTTTTCTTATCTTCTAATTTCCCTTTTTTCTCCTCACCAAGGCCCCTCCACTGCCACAGTACAGGAAGAGCTACTGGCTGAAAGGTCATAACCTTTCACCCAGGCGTGAGTCTGCCTCGGTTCAATTTCAGAGGTGTGGGGTGATTGACTGGCACTAGAGAACCCAGCGTGGACCAAGGATTGTGAATGGAAGTCAGGGCTCTGCCTGTCTGTTGCTATATGCTAATATTGGCCTTTAAACAAATTCACAAAACACACTTCCAGGCTCATGTTTGTTCACTTGCATAAATGCATATGATTCTTATTCTGCGCCGAACATCTACTCTGACTTACACAACAACGCGACAGAGGAATGTTATAAAGTTCACAACGTCTATTAATTTTGAGGCATCTGAATAACATCTCAGTGTTTATTAGACTTGGCGGCACGCTTCAAAAATAATGAATAAAACAGTCCCCTCTCGCTATGTGGACGTGCCTTTCTAAACATTCCTGTTTAGAACTTTCTTTGATAAAACGTCACTTGATTCCACCTTTTCTAAACCAGGTTGTGAAAGGAAATGTACGCAATTTTAATTTGGCTTTCTGTCCATTTGAGTTCTCAACTCCTCGGTGACAGCGCATTTAACAAGCGTGCAGAACGAACAAACACTCGCACATGCACTGTGGGGTCTCTCTAACACACACAGGAATGTGGCAGATGAGCAAGGTAGAGAACAAGTAGCAAACAAGCCGGCAGACTGGTGAGAAAAGGCGGGTGAGAGGTGACAGAGTTACCTTTTCTGGTCATGGTGACTGAGCAGAGCAGAGACAAGGGTGTTAATTAAAAGGGTTTGGGGTAAATGCACGTCACGTGGTTTGCAGTGCAAAAGTACACAAGCAATGTAGTAAAGTACTGTACATCAACTCCACCACACTTCTAAAGGGAGATTCCACTACATTTATCTGACAGCTGTAGTTACCAGTAAAAAACATAATGCTTTATTTAAGATTAAACCTGTGGTTTTGCCTTGCGACCTCTAAAAAGAGGCCCCTCAGATGAGAGGACCCCTCCGATGTCTGTGAGCTGTCAGCAGTTCCACCAAATAGAGGTTTCCCTTCTATTTGACGTCTTAGATTCACTCACAGAACTGTTTGAGGCCCAACGAGGTGTAATTATCTAATATTCCACAAAAAAGAAAAGATTAGAGAAAAGTCTAGAAAATCAATGTCATTTTGTGTATCAGAAATGTGTTAAAACCAGCTACAATGGGGAAAATGCTGCGTGTGCATTGGTGCACAAGTATTAACATATATATAATATCAACCACGGGCCATTGTTCTGCAGAATGAGTGCTTTCACTTTTGATAGTTTAAGTGTATTTAGATGATACAACTTTGTTACTTTTACTTTATTATTAGTATTAGTATTAATACCTAAAGATGTGTGCCTTTTTCACCAGAACACACATATACATAGACTCATACCTTTTCTCTGCATCTCATGAATATCAGTGGGCTTTTAATCACTCAGAGAGCGTTGGTGTCAACGCGCACGTCAAGCCTTTACTCTGCGGTGATGCACTTGTGTGGCCAGATGGAGAGAGCATCACTTTTAATATGCACCTACGTGCACTGGTGCACCTTGATATAATAAGCTCATCTTGACTGTGCACGTGTGGGCTGTCATCATAAGATTGTGTTTGTGTTCAACCTGAGCAGATCCTCCGCTCCCCTCCTCCGACACAGGAGGCTCCAGCGAGGCTGTCTGTCGTTTAGGACTCGTAAACAAGGTGCATGTTGAGAGTCGAAGGGTCCTGCTGCTTTGGTGTCTCCTCTGAGCTGTCAGGGAACGCGCGGCGCAGGAGAACAGCGGAGGAGAGATGAGGACAAGACAGAAAAAGATGGAAGAGGACAAGACAAGGCAGAAGGAGACACGTCAGAAGAGGAAGGGACAAAAGAGAGCACACCAGATGGGGGAGTGACAGGAACAAGGAGACAAAAACACAGGAGGAAACAGAAAAGAAGAAGACAAATACATAGAAGAGAACAGGACAGGAGAGAAGGACAGGCGACAAATCAGTAGAGACAGAACAAAAGACAGTAAATCCTTAGAGGACATGGCAGAACAAAAAAGAAAAGGAAATGACAGAAGCAAGAAGACCGAACAGTTCTCAATTAATCGATTGATTGTTTGGTCTGTAAATTGGGAAATCTTGAAAAATGTCCATCACAATTTCCCGAGTGATGGTGGAATACAGAAGAGGACAAAACCAGAGAACAGGACAGGCCAGAAGAAGACAACTGAGGATGGGGAAAAAGAAGACACCCCCAAAAAAAATGAATGGGAACAAAACGAAAGTGGACAAAGAGGGTAAACGGAGACAGAAAGGCGGAACAGAAAAAGGCAGATATGGACAAACAGAGGAGGACAGGACAGAACAGAACAGGAGAGAAGATGATAAAAGACAAGAGGATGCAAGAAAATAAAATTTGTAACTTGCAGAGAACTAAAGAAAAACATCTCAGAAGAAGACATGACAGAATGAAAGAAGAGAAATCCAAAAAGAACAGGACAAAAGGGAACAAATAAAGAAGTGGACAAGACAGGACAGAGAAAGACAAATTAGTAACATGACAAAAATTAACACACAGTAACACACTGTAACACATAGTGACACACAGTAACACACAGTGACATACATTAACACACAATAACACACAGTGACATACTGTAACACACAGCATCACTGTGTCACACTGTGACACACTGTAACACAAACAGTTTCACTGTGATACACTGTAACACACACAGTAACACTGTGATACACTGTAACACACTGTGACACACTGTAACACACTGTGACACACTGTAACACACACAGTAACACACTGTGACACACACAGTAACATTGTGACACACAGTAACACACTGTAACATACACAGTAACACACTGTGACACACTGTAACACAATTGCCAGCAACTCGTGATGACCTGCCAGCTGACAACACAACCAGCTTCTCTCGGTGTAATTCCTATAAAAAGTGCTTTTTGTGTTTGTTTGTTTTG
Organism: Nannoperca australis; assembly: GCA_036023655.1. Classification (NCBI taxonomy): domain Eukaryota; kingdom Metazoa; phylum Chordata; class Actinopteri; order Centrarchiformes; family Percichthyidae; genus Nannoperca; species Nannoperca australis. The sequence continues at coordinate 20,669 of JAVQJD010058633.1, forward strand.
TGTGTGTGCCTGTGTATTTGTGCAAAAAACATTTTGGTTAGTCTACACACACACATGCACACATGCACGCACGCACACACACACACACACACACACACATATGCACACATGCACGCATGCACACACACACACACACACACACACACACACACACTGCTCACCTGGAGGTGGTGGGTGGGAGTGGGAGGATGGGGTCTGTGTTTAGCTGTGGGCCCCGCAGACAGGGCGATCAAAGGCTCCTCAGTCTTTGTCTGCTAACGTTGAATAGACAATAGTAAAGAGGGCCCGCTTTGATTTCAGCTCACTTTTATTGATCACAGAAGAGCAGGGATTGAAATATGAGAGACAACCCTGAACTGGATTCTTCTTTAGCTATTGATTATATCCAGAACAGACGGCTCTTCACGATGATCCAAGTTTTTTCTTTATCCTCTTTTTTTTGAACTATGAAAAGGTGCGTCTGGCTCCTCGCCTGTCTTTCAGTTGCAGCTAGTAATACACAGACTACCGTTATTTTACCAGACAATGCCTCATCTTAAGCCTCATTTTTAAGCTTCATCTTAAAGTTGACGTCAAAAACTTATCTAGGATATGCTGACAGCAACCCCAACTCCCTGTGTGCTCTTTCATCCACCCTCTCCTCCCTCCCCGGCAACCTTTAAACCTTAGTTTTAGGAGGACATTTTGTTTCCATAATTTCAGAAGAGGTACAATCAGTGTACTCAGGAGGCAGGGGATTGGGTGGAGGGGGTGGAGGGGTTGGCTGCAGCACAGAGAGGACCGTGGGAACAAGGAAACACAGCACGGCCAGGTACAACAACGCCCCTCTCTTCCCTTTTCACAACGCACACACTCACGCAAAGCTCTTCTCCCCTGCGTACAGAGTCTCAGCTCATCTCATGACAGCTGTGTTTAAATCCCTCCTGAGATGCAAACTGCACGGCCTAAATCTGAGACCAGCAATCAGTTTATTGTCCCGGGCTTTACCGTTATCAGGTGAGATGCACAACTGCCAACAAAGCGTGTGATGGTTTAAATTTAACTTGGCCGGTAATACAAACCAAGTCAGTTCTAGTACCACCGTAATTAGAAAGAAACTGCAGTATTTCAAAACGTAGCACGAGTGTACGGATGAACAGTTAAGACATGACGGATGGATTTAGAAATCACCTTAAACTGGAAGGTTTCATCAAATGAAATAAATATTTTCAAACTATCTTTTAGTTTTAAGAATCAAGCGAATCAGTGTCCCGGTCTTGAGCGGCACATGAATGCTTCTCATGATATCTACTATCTAAAGATAATTTCTCTGACTGAGTCTATGCGCAGCCGGCGAGGTCCCTTCATCTTTAAAAGTGACTCTTTAGGGCCTGTTTAAGTTGAGCTGACAGATGTGGTTATTTGGGGACAGCTCATTGGCAAGTTTATGGCCAGAGTGCTTATTTTACTAGAGCCGAGCACATGTGCTTGTGACAGTGAGGGAAATCCTTTCGGAAGTCTGGCATGCGGTTGAAATATAGGAGACTTAAGAGGACATAAAACCGGCCTGATGTTTATCACCCAAAAAAATCTCAGGGAGTTTTGTCCAAGTACACAAGATGATAAAGTCTGACTGAAACAGCACTCACCTTAAATTAAAACCTGGGTTTAATTCAGCATGTTGTCAGCAAGATATAAATATTTAATTTGCACTTAAATGTTTAGATGATCAAATTGGCATCATGTAAATGAACTCCCCGAGCACAGTATTGATACATTACGTTAATTTAAAGTTGCAGCTGAGTGCTGTTATCAATGTAGTGATATAGAAACCAAAAGCAATTTATTGATATTAGGCCAAATAAAATATTACACTTATTTTAAGCACATTTGTTTACATGATATCGCGGGAAATATACCATTGTGTGGGGTGTTACACACACATACACACACACACACATATACCAGACCTGACATCTTTCTCTATTTACAGGCAGTAGTCTGGTCCGCACAGAGGGGAGGAGATGGGGTGACTAAAGTCTCACATAGGAAGCAAAACCCAGCAGCGGCATATGTGTGTGTGTGTGTGTGTGTGTATGTTGGGTGAGGGCTGTCTACATCTGACACACCCCCGGCCACCTGTAAAGTGTCTCTGAGGATCAGGTTTCTTTTGAACACGTTTAAGACGGCATTTGTTTCCAATAGTTTACACTTTGTGAAAACGGCCGTTCCGGAAGGCTGGACCGATGCTTCCGAGTTTAGTTTTGCGGGGTGGCGTTTTATAAACCTCCTGTAGGGCTGCTGGAGGGACAAGGGAGAAGCAGTGCGTGCCATTTAAGAGCCCCAGACGGGTTTAGTAAGCTACTTGGCTTTTTTATTTTTATTTTGGCTGAGCTCACTGCAAGCTGCTTGTACTTTACTGTGCCCCCTCTGTGCTGGCCTGGTGGTTGCAGATTAAGGACATGCAGAGCAAGAGTCACTCATTACACCAGCATACACATGCTTATTATGTGTGGTGTTTATTGTGTGTGTGTGTGTGTGCCTGCCTTCACATATGCTAGTGTGTCAGGAACAGTGCTGATGACTGACGCCAGTTGCGGCCTGCTGGGCGTAGCTTCCAACTGATAAATGACCGCAGGGACCGTCTTTCTTTACCTGAACCTCACAACTTTTTCCCTGGAGAGCAGCTGCTGACAAATATTCTAACCTGAAAACCGAGCAGGCCTACAAGACAACCGTTTCATTCTAAATATGAGTTTAACCTGTTTAAAGTTACTCAAGTTCAAACAATAGCAGCTTTCAAATGATGAACAGGACTGCGCTGCTGTTCCCGCCTGTGTTTGGAGACTGTCCCTGGTGATTTTTCTCTCCCAGCAAACTAATATGTTTGAAGCTCAGGCTGCCATTGCCAAGCATGCGCCACAAGCTATTTCAAATGTGCAAAAAATATTGATATTTCAGGCTTCTAAAAACAAAACAAACAAAAAAAACTCCTCTGGATGTCCTCTGGAACGGCCCCATTTCTTTTGCCTTAGAACACTCCAGATCACCTGGGACAAATGATGAGCTGAGAGATTATTCTGCTGTTTCTTCCATGCACTTTCTTTAATCTATACGTAAACACACACACATGCAGCGTGCGTATAAAGTACCTTCAAATCATGATGTCTTTCAACTCAAACCCTATTTAAAGAGTGAGTGCAGGACTTCCTCATTCTCTGTACTCTTGATCTCAAGAAGATAACGAATACTCGCTAATCCACAGACAGAGGCGGACTCCTCCTACAGCAGAATTTGTTTTCACATTTGGAATTAATGTGAATTATTTGGTTAACTAAATTATCTGTACGAAGCCTTGACGATACCTTTCCCCATGTGCCCATGTTCCCCATTTCCCCACTACAATAAATAACGTAATGCAGGAACACTTTTGGCCAAATGATTTAAGTATATATTTAGCAGAGATCCTGTCTGCAGAGCATATTTATATGTTTTTAAAGGACTTACCAGTAACAGCAAAGTGCAGTGAAGACTTTTCACCACAAGATGGACTTAGGGATGCATGGATTTGGGGTGTATGGCAAACAACAGAAGAAATAAAACAGCATGCTCCCCAACTTAAAAAAAAAAAAAAGTTTTACCATTAAACCCAAAATGCAGAGCCAGTTTCTAGCAATTCATAAACATTTCTATACTCTGAAGCAGAGGAGTCCATGAGGGCGGGGCTAAAGCCAAACCACTCGTGTATTAATTCCAGATATTTACTTTTGTTTGTTTTCACTGTGTTCATGGCTCCATGGGAGCAATTTTTGCTGTGATGAAACTGAACAGCAGTCCCTGTGGAGTTCATTACAGGGAGAGAGCCAGTGCCCACCCCCACACCCCCACTGCTCCCTGGCCAAGAGGGAATTTGGAGGACCCAGGGGGATGGTTTCGTTTGGTGGGTGGAGTGGAGGGAAGCTACAGAATGGAGCAAGGGTGCGGCGGGAGGGGGCTACTCAAGGGAAGCAAGGAGGAAGGAGACCATAAACACTCAGCCAATGACCTCAAACACATTAACAACACAGCAGAAATTAATGGAACGGCACAAATGATCACATTCACTCCTGGAGAAAAAAGGCAGAAAGAAGTTTGGGAGAGCGTGTTTCTTGTGCATTCATATCATGCATTCATGTTTTTGAGTACATGGCCAGGCTATAACACTCGTGGCCTGTAAGAGAGAGAGCGCAGTAAAGTATTTGCTCTACATTATGCTCTATGTTTGCTCTGTGTTTCATGTCTCAAACCTGAGGTCCTTGTGAAATTGTGAAGTTATTCAGTGCCAGAGCAAACTGGCCTTTACGTGCAAGAGGCACACTTTCCTGGAGGCCTTTGAAGTGTGTTTAAAGATCATCAAACCTGCAGCTCTCTCCTCTTAACCTGTGATTAAACAGAGTTTTGCTTCAACAAGCCTGATATGCCACTACAGAGCCAGTCTGTAATTAACAGGGAGTGATGTTTCAAATACAATGTTCTTCTTAATTTAGGGTTTTTTCACACTTCACACATTAGATGTGAGATTTAGAGAAGAGAAGACTTCCGATAATTTGTGCTAAAAATGCATCTTAAAATAAGGTAAAGTTAACAAAAACAGGAAATACAACGTCTATTTGTGTGTGAACATATTCTCTTGGTCCACAACTTGTATGTGCCCTAACAGCTGGTCTGGCAGGTCTCTGTTGTCTTAAGCTCCTGCTGCTCTGGGTTGGGACCTTTGGTTTGGCCAACTGTAAGTAAATATCTTTATTATTTCAAATAAAATAAAAACTGCTGGGTAGTTAATAAAATACATGCATTTGGTATTCTTGTAAGACGCTATAGAACTGTCTGTCATGTTACATTATTGTTTTTTATTGTGTCCATTTTCTAGCACCTTCACAGTCTGATTTTCATTTTCATTTTTAACACATCATCCATCCTATCAATATGTGCATTTTAAATTGGTTTATAGTTTATAGTGCTGAGTTTATCAATGATCAGTGGATAAAGGTGTACACATGGTTAAACAAGTCCCACCAGAATCCCACCAGGCCCATGGTGCATGCATAAAGCACAATAAATATATATATTTAAAACCTTCATAAAATAGCTTTAAAATATACAGTCAGTGGTAGCTTTATTAGGTATACCTGTTTTATTTAAAAAGGCTACTGTTAAGGCCAAAACTGAAAAAATCTAATCAAGTTGTCAGTCCTGTGCAGATCCACCATCGGGGGGGTCAAAGGGTGCAGATGAGCCCAGCCCTCCGGCCCGAGGGGGCCCATGCAACGATCTGTGGTCGATCCCTAAATGTGACTTATATCACTGACACCCCGCTGTTATTGTGAAAATGGTGCGGTCCAAACACTTCAGCAGGCTGACAACAGCCAGTCTGATGTGTCACATGTGCTGCTAATGTAAAGCCAACTGCAGCCTGACTAGCTAAGTCAAAATGCCTCACCAAACATCAGGGGCTCAAAAACACACTGGACACAGTTTATCAACAACTGAAATACAATTAAAACTATTACACTTTGCAGTTTTAAAATATTAAATCACAAAAGAAAATACACCCACACAGAAAACTGCAGCTAAGCAGCTGTAACATTCACTGCCTAAAGGCGGCACAAGTGTCAGACTGCACTTGATATTACTTACTTGCCTGTAGATGGCATTCATCAACATGATAGTTGCTGTGTTTAGTCAGGGTTTAGATCCTCTGTCTTCTACATTCCTACCTTTAATGTGTCATGACCGGCAATATTTGTCCAAATTCAATGGCTCCTCCAAATGTAGCAGCTTTGTTTTGCCTGAATGAAGACACACAGTTAACGTGTCCCTATGTGCCCCTAATATCCCATAATCTTATTGTCTGTTGATTGTTTAATGGTGCATTCAGGGCATCCTCATCAACTTAAAAAAATGTGTCAAAGTACCTTCTGTCAACGTTGGAAAACAACTGCATTTGTGAAATTTTTCAATTTGGTATCCGGAAGTAACACAGCACTGAGACTGCCCTGCCAAGGTGACTCAATGGCTAATGATAATGGCATGTGCTCAGTCCTTCAATCTATCACAGCATCTATGGACAGACTAAGGCACTGGGTGGGGATATCTGCCACAGCTTTGCAATGGTTCTTATCTTACCTGTCCAATAGGTGTTTCTCTGTCTCTGTGAAAAACCATGCCTCTTCATTTTCATCTGTTAAGTATGGCGTGCCTCCTTGTGAAGTACTTTGTAACGTGGATTTTGAAAAGTGCTGTATAAATAAAGATTATTATTAAAGTCAGGATATAGTGTGTGACAGTGTTACACATGATATTTGCTGATGTAGGCGCTCATCTTTCACTGGTAA
>JAVQJD010058636.1:0-10854 GCA_036023655.1 Nannoperca australis
GTGTGTGTGTGTGTGTGTGTGTGTGTGTGTGTGTGTGTGTGTGTGTGTGTGTGTGTGTGTGTGTGTGTGTGTGTGTGTGTGTGTGTGTGTGTTAGGGGTGAACAGCCTTTGCCAGTCACTGAGTGCCAACCCGTCCATCCCCAGCAGTCTGGTCCATCTGGACCTCTCAGGGAATGTCCTCCGAGGAGACGACATGCAGGTAAACACACACAGTGTCTAATACATCTTGGAGCTAGTATCAATACCAGTTAATTGATTGAAAACTGTTCATTGTTGCAGTTGTGTGGAGGCCTTGTCAGGCCATTATAAATCAGTTAGCAAGTCACTCTGTAGGAGAACATCGACTTGGGAAATTTGACATCTGTTCAGAGCCCAGATACAGCGATGTGAGATAAACAAAACTCTACTTTGGGGTTACAAATCAAAATCTAGACTAACAGACACAATCACAGTGTACTGTATTTATAGCTGGACAACAAATCAAGGTGACACACAAAAGTTAATACCATCTGTTGCCCAAAGTGCTGCAGTGACAGAAAGTAAGATTGTTTTAAAGGAATAGTCAGAGATTTTAGGAAATACGCTTATCTCCTTTCTTGCCATGAGTTAAATGTTAGATGAGAAGATTGATACCACTCTCATATCTGTACAGTAAATATGAAGCTAGCACTAGCACTTGGTTAGCTCAGCTTAGCACAAGGATTCAAAAAAGCTAGTCTACTATGTTCAAGACTTCCTAGTCTTTTCCAGGAAGTTACTGCACCTGGCCAAGAAGTAGTCGTGCACACAGTCAAAATGAGACCCAACAACTGATTGGATAGATATGGCGATGTATGAAATATGTGAATGATAGGAGGTTTAAATAAATAGAGAATAAAAGAGAAAGCATGAAAGAAAAGACCTTTATTGAAGTTCACAACAGCTATAGCATACAGGAGTCAAAATCGCATTGTCAATCTGGAACAGTCACATCTCTAAGTTGTCAAGGCCTCATCTTCTCCTCTGTGTTCTGTTTTGCATTACATGTAGCATTTCTACCACTTCCTGGGTCAACCCAACAGCCTGGCCACACTTGACCTCTCCAACACTGACTGCTCATTGGACCAGGTGAGTCATGTGACACCCTGATATAATATCCTGCCTTATGCTGCTCATTAAAAAAAGTAGCTAAATGAACCCTAGGCCCTACAAAATCAGAGAGTTACTTTACACGCAATTAGAATTGTACCTCATTATACTGCATTGTAAGATTCGGTGGCTGCCATTATTATCTGTGTTGCAGGGAATGTAATCCAATTTTACACAACCACTCAATCTGTGTTGCCGTGCCAATGGTCTGAATACTGTATGTGATGTATTGATGTGGGTCTGAGAGCCAAATACAGCTTATTGATTACACTGAGATGTAGCCAGCTGTCAGCCTGTCGCTAGAGATATTGATTTGCTCCTAAATCATACGCTGTCTCTCTCATGTACAGTCAGATATAAATACATTTACATGCTTCTTAACACACAACGTAGAAACATAGCTTCCTTCTGTCATCATATTTTCCAGGTTTGCTCGGCTCTGCTGCGAGGCTCGGTCCAACACCTCTCTGTTCTCAATGTATCAAAGACTGTCTTCCCTCACAGGTAAGAACCCATCTGGTTTGCACTGTCAGTTACTGCAAAACGCCCAACTGAACAATCCTCATTCCTAAACTGCAAAACCTTTATTTTCATGAAGAAAAATGTAATGTTGTACTTTAGTTTGCTCACAAATAAAGCAGTGTTTAAGACAAAATAAAGGATTTGTCTTTTAATCTTAATAGTTTAATCAATCAATCAGTCGTCTTTTTATGCCCCTGGTTAGCCCATCAGCTCAGTCTAAATCCACATTATATCCTCCTGAGACCCAGCCCATTGACTTGTGTCCTCCACAGTGGACATTTTGTTCATAATAGAAAATTGGAAGACACTTTTTTTCCTCAGGTCCCAGGAGCATATGAAGGCAGTCACTGTGAATTGGGTATAGTTTTTGGCTTACCTGTGATTCTCCTTCCCATCGTAATGTAGTACTGTTAACACCAAAGTGTGTTTTTGCCCTCAAAGGCATATTTGACCTGAAATGACTTGTTACAGAAGTTTCCTTTTAGCCAAAAATCCTGTGTGTATGTTGGTGTGTGACACCTGCTGGTGACAAAGTGTCATTACAGACAAGATGAAATACAGGATGCATGAACATGTGTGTTCGGTTGAGTTTGTAAATGTGCACAATTCGAGTGCGTTTAAATTTGTGTGCCTGCCTGTGTGTGTGTGTGTGTGTGTGTGTGTGTGTGTTATTTTGTGTGTAACAGATGGGTGGTGGGTGGAGTTTTCTTCCCATTATAATCTCTCTTCCAGTGTGTCTGTAGGGAGTTGAGGACTTCATCAAGGGAAGCAGAGGATGGGAAGTGGGGTTACACTTGGGAATCCCTTGTTTTATGGAGCTACAACAGTTTGTTATTAAACAGTAGAAAAAAGCTTTAAGGACATGGCAAGAGTCCTAAAAGCTTAATGTTGACCCGAATCTCAGGTTGCCTAAAGGAACTACATCATTGAGCCTTATATGGTGTTGGATTTGAAGAGTTTTAGTGTGTTTGAAGTCATTGGTGGATCTTTTTGTTTCTGTAGAAAAGGCAAAGAGGTGCCTCCATCATTTAAGCACTTCTTCAGCAGTGCCATGTCTCTCGGCTCCATCAACGTGTCAGGAACCAAGCTGCCGCCAGAGGCCCTCAAGTGAGAGAAAGATTCATTCACATTTAATTTGTCTGTCCCACATTCTCTGAGACTGTACATTATGTTCCTCATCTTCTTTTACTACCTGTATCACCATTTAAAACCCCATCAGTGAGGAGATTCTGCAGCTCTGTTTTTGCACTGACTGGGAAAGCTTCAGTGTTTTATTTTTTTACCAAAAGTATTATTGGCAGAACATTGAAAGAAAAATGGAACAAAATATAACTCATCTAGGGAAAACTGGTTTCACAAACAAGTCAGTTAACATTTAGTTACATGATGAAAAGTGTATATCTCTTAACACATTTACCTTTTTTCAACTGCATATAATAATATTGTTTTAGAGCTCTCCTGCTTGGCCTGGCCAGTAACCTCAATCTGAAGGACGTGTCTCTAGACCTCAGCTGCTGTGAGGTAAGACCGACAGAGATACACCGCAGTCATTTATGAAGCAAAGATATCTTTTACTATTTGTTCATTAATATCTATATTTCACTTGTGACTTAAACTGGTTGGCAAGGAGGCATATTTAGCATTTAGCGCCGCAGGGGATCTTCATGCATACTCAAAACCCAAATCTGGGAAGGTGTGTGAAAGGCAAGCAGGAATCTGGGAACTTTTTCACACTATGTTCAAAATGTATCCTAAATAATGTGAATATTTAGTAACACACTTGCGTGACAACAGGATTTTTCCAGAGAAGCAGATCTAGATCCCAAAGCTCTAGATAAATTAAACGCACATCACTGTGATGCTAAAGCAGGTAAACCTGATCAGTAAGTACGTAGCATGGTTTAAGCACTATGCAGCAAATACAGTGAGAGCTAATCAAAATACAACCAGTGGATTTTAGGGGAGCATTGGTTTTGTTTTCTTCCTGTTTTTAATATTAGTAGCATTTGTATAAGTGCCCTTGTCAACTAAAGTTTGGTGAGTGTGGTTTTCAACAGATTGTTGGTAATACTCGTCCAGTGCACTCAGCTTTTTAAGATCCACTCCAAAACCCATTTGACAGGCCAGTGACACAGTTAAGAGGCTGTATAATGGAATACTTGGCAGACAGCAGGTGGGGGTGGAGGGGGAGAAATTAACAGAGGGGTGGGGGATAGGGGGTAGTTTCCGTCTCTAATTGTTTCATTACAACTCTCACACACGCACACACACACACACACACACACACACCAGCTCCTCGCCTCCATCTCCTCCCCTGCTCGAACTGAAAAAGACAGCTTGCTGCAGATTCAATGGGATTGCTTAAGATAACACATGAATGCAAATTACAGAGGAAATCCAATTCCAGATTCCCATAGAAATGTTCCAAAACTGAAGCTGCGGGAGGAAATGATGCGTTCTATCCTTTTTTTGAAGTCTTAATGAACCGTTTGGTGGAGGCAGCCCAAAACTGAGTGGGCTGACAGCATGCGAAATAAGGACTGTGTATGACTCCTGTCGAGTGTGTTTGCGCAAATGTGTGTGTCTTGAATGGGAAGTATGATCATTAAGCATCTGTGTGTATTGTTGCTGGTAATTGTTGGCGTGGCTTTGACATGCTGTTCTGTCCCCCTAATGCCTCTGTAAGCTTGGCCATTGTGTAAGTAGCGATGTGCTCAATCTTAATAACTAACATCTCATTCCACCTCATTTTTATTTGCACGCCTGTTTTAGCAGATTGTTCAAATTTTCTGCAGATCCTATTCTTCTTGGGGTCCATTTTTCTACCAACATTTCACATTAAATAAAAAGACTGAACTAGAAGCAACATCCACCACAAATTGTTCTGGATTATCTGTGTTGATGTCATTTCCCATTACTATGTTGTCCTGCATGTTTCGATTATTATTGTCTGTGCTTAGCAACTAATTGCATGTTTTACCTTAGAATCTTATGCTCGAGCTTTATTGTTTTCTCAGATGTGCACATTTGCACAGTGCAAGCCCTTGTGGAAGCATTCTGATATTTATAGTATTTAAATATACGTTTTTTGCAGTAAGAAATCAAAGCAACCGGTCTTATTCCAGAAGTAGTGCAGCAAGCAATTAAGGAGTCCTGCATTCAAAGTGGTACAAGCTCTAGTTACTTGTACCTTTATGAGATGAACAGGCCATACTTTACATTGTCACATGTAGTCTGTGTGTAGCTGTGCGTTTATTATTTGCCATCCTGTCTTTCCAGTTGCGGTCAGGAGGTTCTCAAATCCTTGAAGGCTGTATTGCAGAGATTCCAAACATTTCTAGCCTAGACATCTCTGACAACGGTGAGATGGCAGCTTCCATTCATATAGTACCATATATTTACTGAAATTCGCAACCATAAACTTGTGCTAAATAAGTCCCCAGCATGCAGCTACCAAAACCAGCTGAGATTAGTCATTATTATAATTTCTAACCTATTTCTCCACCTCCAGGCCTGGACTCAGACCTGTCCACTCTGCTGGTGTGGTTGGCCAAGAACCGATCCATCAGACACCTCTCTCTGGGCAAGAACTTCAACAACATCAAGTCTAAGTAAGAATACAGTGCAGGAGGAGAGGGCGCAGTACAGTATGGGAATGTGAAAGAAACATTAGTGGTTTGACTGGAGCTGGGTTTGGTTGTTGCTTAGTGTGACTTAGCTTGGTTTGTGGTGGATGACTAAATACTGCTCTGTCAGATGCCAAAACATAAACTAACATCAAGCGGCAGGGTTTGATCTTAAAATGCCACATGGCACTGAAGTCTGTATTCTTTCCTGAGGACTGTTGTTGTATGATACATGCTTAATAGAAGTAAATAGTGACGGGGTCAAGATGACCAGAAATACACGTGTTTTATTGAAGATGACATTGCACAGAGGAATCTAGTATAATTCTGTAAATGCTTCTATACTACAGTACTTATCCTGTGCATTACAGTTTTCTACAGATAGTTCTCTCAGTTTGATAATAATGTTCATGATGTATATTTTCTTCCTGTCTTTCCTCTACCTGACTTAGAAACCTTACTCCCGTGTTGGACAGCCTGGTTCATATGATTCAGGAAGAGGAGTCGGTGAGTTTTTTTATTTTTATTTCCTTCTCTGGCTGTCTTTTGTGAGCGGCCGCACATCACGGAATCTTTACCACTCTGCTCTACAACTGACCTCTGACTTCTCCATTGGAGGGTGATATCAATAAAGTGTCAGATTCAACCGAAACCATGTGGTATATGAGTGCTGCCCTCAAACATTCATGCTATTTCACTCATAAAGGGAGAGGTGCATGAAGCTGGATCAACACTTTTGGTTAAATCTAATCTGGACATTATTGAATCAGTTTAAATAGTGGTGTGGGTGAAATATTGCACCACAAAGGTAAACCACCAAAGTACAGTATATCATGAGATGACTCATGGGATTATGACCCAAGTATTTACACTGTGGCATAGCTTTCTGTTACTTTATGCATCACCTAGACTTGATAGCTTAGCCTCTACACTACCTCCATGATCCATTGGATCCCTTCTTGTGCCTATCAATGATGTGCACATCATTTCCTTCAATTGCTCTGAAATAAAAGTATTTTCTTCAGCTTGTAGCTCTCTGCCCTCCTTTCTGTCCCTCAATCCATCTCAGTCATTTCATCTATCTATCCATCATGGGAGCTGTAACAAATCTTACCCTGGTGCCTGCCCCCTTTTTTTTTTGTCTCCCACAGTGGTGGATGTGCTAGATTGAAGGTTCTATTGAGCTGCTCTGTGCTGGATTGGTCTCTCTCTCTCTCTCTCTCTCTCTAATCTTAATGGATGGGTAGTGAAAAAGTGATTAGAAGAGGTTAAAGGTGGGTTTAGTCGGGGTGGATAGTAAGAAATAAAAAAGCATTTAGATAGGAAGGAAAGGTGTCAGAGAATTACGTTTTTTTTGTAGCACACATAAGACAGCTGATCTAAAAGGTGTGTGTTTATAGCATGTGTTCTGTACCGCTGCGTGTTTGAGAAAGACAAGGGTGAAACCAGCTTCTCTTGGGTACCCCACAACGGCAGAGCTGACGTGCAAACACATATAAGTGAAGGCCTGCAGAGATATTCAGCAGCACATTCTTCCTGTGTAGCCAGGGAAACAACACACACAGGAGTGTGTGACACCGGGCACCACCAGGCAGCACACTTACCCTGTTTCTGTGTCCTGGCCTGAGTCCAGGCAGGTGGACCTGGGATACCTTATGGCTGCCAGACACAAACTGTTTTTTGTGTTTCATTAGTGAGGCAGTTTGGAAAGTCTTGCAAAGAGGTAGATGAGAATATCGATATCACTTTAGTGTTTGTGCTGTAAAAATGAAACTCAAACTGCTGTTTAACTTAGCTGTAGTGTACACTGTAGTGGAGAGACAGGGTGTTAAATTGCTGAATACACACTGCAGGATAAATGTGTTTCAACAGAATATTACACTTTATCTTACACATTATATTACATAAATATTGTTCATCATTTTATGGACGTACATTAAATGGATTAATGTCTCTGGTATAAGGTTACTTTTATTTGTGTGTCTACAAGTTTATACTTGTACCTATTTAAATTTGCATGTTTAATGTGTGCTCAGTGCCTCGCAGTAGCACATGTAGACAGTAAATAGTTATCTCTGCATCCTCAGACAAGACATAAAAAGTAATTTTCTGTCTTTATTACCATGTTGATATTAGTCCTCCTCACCCTCGTCACCACCCTGCCTATAAAATACCCCTAACGTCATCACTCTCGAAGACAAAAGCTTCATCATCCTTGCAGAACTGTATGCTATTGCTTCTGTGTGTACTGTCAATCCATGTGGAGGCGAGAGTCTCCTCACTAACATATTTAGATTTTGTCCTGTTGGAGATGCTACACAGGAAGCAATTATTTTCTTGTGACTTCCAATTGGCACATTGTACTAAACCGTCTCTCCTGTATTTGTGCTGCAGTTTATGGATTGAATGCATCAGTGATGGAGAGTAAAACAAGTACATCAACTTTTCAGATAAAGATTTAAAAAAAACTGAGTATAGTTATAGTATTTAGTATAGTATTTGTTATACAATAAATTAAACCACCCAACAAGGTGATTAAAATGCAATTTACGTGTTTCTGCAATCATAATAATAATAATCCAATAGTAGAATATGTAATAATGTAACACTGGCATTTTGGCTCAACTGGGTAAACTTTAGATAAAAATGTAAAGATAATATGACTTTATATTGAAATTAGATAAAGTTTTATAAAATTTAAAATATAAAATAAATTCTATTTAAAGGTGATACAAAACATGAAATTCAAAATGAATTAAAATTAAAATTATATTGATTAAAGTTAAAATAATACAAATGGAATGAAGGTGAGCGTTAGAATGCTTTGTGATTTTCTCCTAAACCTAAATGTAAGTAGCTCCTAACTCAGCCACCAGCTACTTTTATGTTTTTGTTAAAGCGGCCCCCAGCAGTCTTCAGCTGTGTAAATGGTATGCATCATAGAGCTGCTTAACGGAGGTGAACAGACGGGCGCTGCTGGACATTTGTAAACCCTTGTATCGATCTCACATCACACATTTGATCCCGTTTTGAATTTTTCATTTGGCCCCGTGGAGTTTTGAATGGTAATACCTCTGACATTTTAGAGAAGTCTCTTGCAAGTCTGCTTGATCCTGTGACAAATGTTCCATTTTTAATCACCAGCCACTGCAGGAACATATAGTTTTATGATTAATGCTGGATCTGCAAAATATGAAGTTGCAGAAGACATTTTCAGAAAATAAGATTTATAGAAAACCTTGATGTATTTTACCTGCTAATTACAATTTTCTAGCTAAAAGTGTAGACAGTACTTGAATCTTTACATCTTTTGAATGTGAAAAACAGTGCTTTTTATTGTTTCCATTGATTTGACTTTCATTGACTTGTTACAAAGACTTTTGTAGTAGTGTCAGAGTTGCTCTGAGGTCTGACAGTGTTCCACTGCATTCTCACACTTACTCCAAGGAAGTGTCAAAGATCACAGTGTGGGTGAAGGAAACAAACTGAGACAGCATTAAGCAAAATAAATAAAAGACACTGTGGAAACCAAGCATCCATGAACAGAGAATACATTCAAGGATACTTGGACAGGAAAACAAGCTGGCACTGCCTAAAGAAATATGAATGCTCTCAATTACAGAAATTAAAATAGCTTTTGTTAAAGTTGGCAGTGAAATATAATGAGGGCCAAGATAGCTCTTTTTAAAAGCTTATTGGTGATGCCAAAGCTTAGAAGTGGAGCCTGCAGTTGACAGATAAACCAAATGTTGTCCTGCTTTCTTGTAACACTGTCACAAACAAACCAAATATAACAGTCTTAATAAGATTGTATTGTAACCTTTATTCTCATAATATAAACCCTCTCTCAACACCTTTTCCTTTTCTCCTCCCACCCCACATGAACACTTCCTTTTCCCTCAATTCTTCCCTCCCCCAGCCCCTCACCTCTCTGTCTCTAGCAGACTCCAGACTAAAGAGCGATCTGACCATCGTTCTGAATGCCCTCGGCAGCAACTCCTCGCTGACCAGGTTAGACATCAGCGGGAACGCCATGGGGGACATGGGAGCCAAGATGCTGGCCAAGGCACTTCAGATAAACTCCAAACTCAGGTGAGTACATGTTCATGGGTCAAAGGCTGTGTCACATGAGTGTCAGTTATACAATAAATTATAAACGTTATATCACAAGTTCACCTTCTGATGGCTCTTCTGCAGCCCTGGAGTTTGAAAACTGCCCTGATTACAGGTTTATTTATGAAGCTCCTACTAATAATTTGACTTGATACTGTGCAGTGGATCCAATGTGTATCCAATGAATGCAGGTAACTTCAGCCTGTAAGGAAAGGCAAGGTAACTTGAATTGTATGCCGCCTTTCAGACCTTACACAAGGTGAAGAAATGCATTACAAAATTTAAATCAGAATAAAACACTAAATTAAACCAATTACAATAGAGCAAAACAAGACAAAAATAAATGGGAACACTTTACTTTAACCCATCTATTAAGCTTTTATAAGCAGTATATCAACATTTAATAGTTTATAACACAAACATTTAATTTATGCAGACATACGCACATTTTTAAGTGTTTATTAATGTTGCTTTATATTTCCAGGTCACAAAGCGTGCCAGCATCTAGCTTAAGACTGATTGCATTTCTGTTCTACATGCACTGAAAGCCATGCAAACATATTTTTTGTGAAACAATTATTTTGAAAAATCACCATAAAGGGGAACATTAGAAGGAATTAAATTAGCTTCTGCAACTGCACCTTTTAGCAAAAAAAAAAAAAAAAAACGTGACAACAAAGTTCCATATAGCGTCTTGGATGTCAGTATATGGCAATTAAAATGTTTGGATGTATAAATGTTCTTGCTGAATTCATTAGCCCCAACTTAGCTCCAACTTTGATTGTGCAGGACTGTGATCTGGGATAAGAACAACACCAGCCCTCAGGGTCTTCAGGATGTAGCAGCCGCTCTGGAAAAGTAAGTAGCTCTGTTTGCTGATGATACCTTTTTCTAACAGCACACATACACTTGTGTACTACATGTAAACCTCTGAAGGGATAGATGTGTGGTTAGCTGTTGCAGCCCAGATGTCATTTGACTTTGTGCTGAGCAGGAGGAAACCTTGAGGTGTATTTAGACAGGAGGAGAAGGAGAGGATGAGAGGAAGGAAAAGGGTGACAAACCGAGGGAATACAACAACAACAAAGAAACAATGGCGGAAGAAAAGATGCTGAGGTCAGGAAAGGAAGAGAAAGCAGAACAGATTACAAGAGACAAAAAGTACAAGTTGAGACTGAATGAATTAGATTTGTATCTACTTTCTCTTCTGTCTGTGGAGATGAATATACTGAGTGTGTGTGTGAAATGACATGTGCATGTAACTAAATTTGCTTCAGGGACACATCTGTACATCCACCGCTCTCATCTTCTCTCTCTGTTTATCATATTCTCCCAGCAGCACATCTACCCATTTCCCCTCTGAAACTCTGGATTGCATTATTGAAATAGCATTTCGTCTTTTCTTGTTCCTGTTCTGTCTGTCTCTCTCTCTCTCTTTCTCTCTGTGTGTGTGTGTGTGTGTGTG
>JAVQJD010058652.1:0-20767 GCA_036023655.1 Nannoperca australis
GTGAGTAACAAGACACAGGTGATGGTAATCAAACTAAGGAGGGAAACAAACAAAGACAGGAAGGCACAGGGAGACAGACAGGAAATACCAAAATAAAACAGGAAACCAAAAATCAGGGATCATGACAGTACCCCCCCCCCCCAAGGGCCGGATTCCAGACGGCCCAAAAGACAACACGGGTGGGCGGTGGGGGTCCCGGAGAAGGGACCCAGAAAACCCAGAACAGGAGCCCCAGGGGCGACCCGGCATGGAGGACCACTCGGGAGCGCAGCCTGGACATGACTAGGCACGGAAGGATCACCAACACAGGTGGGTGGTGGGGGTCCTGGAGGAGCGACCGAGAAAACCCAGCACAGGAGTCCCGGGGGGTGGGGGGGTGGGGGGGTGGGTGACGAGGCGAGGAGGACTGCTCAGGAGGGCGGCCCGGACGGAACCAGGCGCGCAGACCAGACGTGGAAGGCCGCTCGGGGGGACGACCCGGACGGGAGCAGGCACGAAGACCAGACGTGGAAAGCAGTTCAGGGGGACGACCCGGACAAGACCGGGCACCATGACCAGCCGTTCAGGAGGACCGCCAGGTCGAAGAAGGAGCCGCTCTGGTGGACGGCCCAGAGGAAACGGAGGCTGCAGAGGCCGAAGAGGCAGCCGAGAAGGAGCAGGGGGCGGAATCCCATCATGCGAGGGAGGCGGCGGTCACTCATCAGCAGGGGCAGAGGGCGAGGGAGGCGGCCACTCATCAGACGAGGGTGGCGGAGGCCACTCATCAGGCGAGGGTGGCGGAAGCCGAGGCAGCTCGGCGGGGACCTGACATGGCGTAGTAGGAGTGGGTGGTGGCAGCTGCAATCCAGCAGGGAACAGGGATCCAGCAGGGAACGGAGGCGGGGGGCGAGGACGCTTGGCGGAGGCTGGACCAGGCGGGGGGCGAGGACGCTTGGAAAGGACTTGACATGGGGGGGGCCGAGGCAGCTCGGAGGGGACCTGACATGGCGTAGTAGGAGTGGGTGGTGGCAGCTGCGATCCAGCAGGGATCAGGGACGGAGGCTGCTGCTGCGATCCAGCAGGGAACGGAGGCGCTCGGCGGAGGCTGGACCAGAAGACAGGGGGCCCAGAGGAGTGAAGTTGTCTTGTATTTAAGCATGAAAATCAAGACACCAGCACTTCCTCCTCCATATGGTCTCCTTTGAAGTAGACACATCCTGATAAGCCAACACATATATGGTACATCATAAAGTTTTACGACTCATTACAGGAAACATGAACCTAAACAAAGGATATCTTCTTGTCTTTAGTTCTGATTACAATCAGGAAAGACAGTTTGGGGTCACACATCTGATTTTTTGACCCCACACCAGTCAATGTAACGCTAACCTCCAAACTTTATCCTTTGAATTATGTGCAAAACAACCACTGAACCATAAAAAGACAATTCTACAACTGTATTGTTTAAATCATAATGTTGAAAAAGAAGGCACGATTTCACAAAATGATGCTTTGGAAACCTTACATAGAACATAGTTATTCTGACACACTGACATCTTCATACAGTGTATCCGGAAAGTATTTTCAGCACTTCACTCCTTCCACATTTCGTTAAGTTACAGCCTTATTCCAAAATGAAAAAAGAAAAAAAATTCTACACACAATACCCCACAATGACAACACCTGATATAGGCATTTATTAAAATGTTTTTATTCTAAATGTGTAATATTAATTTTTAAAAACAGAGTAAAAAGCATGAATTTATTTTTCAGTTCAGGCTAATTGACTACCTGTGCATTGTTTTCCGTGTTTCCTGTTGGGCTCGTCTGTTGACTATCAAAG
This sequence comes from Nannoperca australis, assembly GCA_036023655.1. Lineage (NCBI taxonomy): Eukaryota > Metazoa > Chordata > Actinopteri > Centrarchiformes > Percichthyidae > Nannoperca > Nannoperca australis. The sequence goes on from JAVQJD010058652.1 coordinate 1,823, forward strand.
GCAAAAATGCCAGAAAACAAAATATAAAAAACCCTCGAACCTAATCAATAAACAAAAAATTGCACGAGACATACGCTTGCTGAACTGATACTGACAGGGTTCAGTCTGTTTGTATTATGTTTATGTTACAGGTGATGTAAGAACAAACCCATATAAACAATGGCACATCTGTGCCCTAGCCCCTACTGCACCACACCTCTCAATCGGCCCTTTTTACTGTGAGTCATTAAAGTACCAAACAAGCTGAAACGAGTGACAGAAAACCCTCTGTTCACCTGACAAATATCAATTTGCCAGAACAAACGGCTCAGTTGTGATAACAGAACCCACTGTGTCCTGTCTGCCTTTGAAGTGAGTTGTTTGATTAGCTTGGGCATTAGAATATTACCTTGTGTATTTCTAATTTCCTTCTGAAAATGCCATCACTGAGGAGATGGCCTCAGCTGTAAGATGCACAACTGTAAGTGTCACAAGGGACTGTTAAACATAATGCAAAGTTGTACTGGTAATGAATAGGTTATGCTATTTTTACACCAATTGTTGCTTCATAGAGGGTGAAAGGGTGAAATAGCAGCAGTTGGGCCATTGGGTCACTGAGGAGAAAGAGACACAGGCGAACCATAAAGTGTTGAAAGTGGCACAGAGGCAGCAACAGAGATGGCACTGACACCGAGATGACCCCTAATCGAACTAATGACATGAGCCATGGGGATTCATTAACGTACCTGTTGGCATCAGGAGTATAAGAATAGAAGGGTTTGACCAGTTTGTGTCGAATGTTACATGATTTATGCTGTATTCCCAAGAGGTGGGAAAACGGCTTTGAACCTAGCAAGTCCTGCATACTTCACTTCCCACTGACGCTACACAGAACCAGGTTTCAGCCAAGCTGCAGCTGGTCTGTTCTATTTTTATTTGCGCTTGTTTATCCGGGAAAAGGTCAGGTTGTGAATATATGACATTTAGGTTGTTACATAATTATTTCCTTTCTTTCATTTGCCCTGCATAATCTGGTTCTGTTCCTGTCAGGCTGTGTTCCCCGGATCTGGATATGGTTTGTCTATTTTCTAATTCAGGGAGTCTTCATTTTAACACAGACATTCTTTAGGGATGACTGTATACAGCACAGAGGAATAACTTTTTGTTCTCATCACACTTCTATCTCCTTCCATTTCTTTCTTTTACCTATCAATCCTATGGCCATTATCTGTTATTCACACTGTAGTAAATGCGAGCATAGAAAACATACCTGTATTTTGTAAATATGAATGAAAGATTGAGAATTACACAAGTATTCAGGTTAATAGATAATTGTCAGACAGGGAATTTATAATCACATGACTCATTTGTGAGTCTAGTATTTATGGTCGGCTTTTTTTTAGCAGTAGATTTTCAATGTAGGATTCAAATTACCTACCAATGCAAAAGAGATTACAAATTCATGCATCTAATCCAGCGTTGCAGTTACCTCACTGATATCTACTGATTCATTTTGTACAATAAATGTTCAAATGATGAGTGCCGCACAGTGTGTGTGTTCAGGTCTTTGAGAATCAAATTTTTTTTTTTTTCAAAAAAGAAATTTTCCTGAAAATGCCTTCAAAATGTTATATAGAATATAATAATTAATAAATAACATTTGTTTGTATAGCATAAAGTATCTTTTAAAAGTGATACTTTTTTGCTATACAAACTCATTTGTTTCAACACTGTCCTGATTCATCATTCATACTATGTGAGAGAGAGATTATAATAGCTTGTAGAACCAGTTCTCTGTTTACATGTTCTAAAGTACTTATGCAATATAGAAATGTGTTAATTTCTAAACATCTTCAGTTCCATGTAATTGAATTCACTTTGAAGCAGAGAGCAATCAAGACAGAGTAGAGACGGAGACACCACTGAAGAGAGAAAAGCAAGTATGGAGAGACGAATGAAATGAGACATGCAGAGAATGTGGAAACCTAAACTGCTGGTTAGTCTGATCGATGAAGGGTTTGTGTAAAGTGGGATTGCCAGGATCCTGCTCGCTCTTTATAACGTCTTCTTCCAGGAATTACTTGACCATAGAGACCATCTGGGAGGAATACTTCCACTTCTCGTGCCGTATCAGCCATCCGGTATCAGCCATCCGTCTGTCTATCTGGAGATGTCAGACAAAACACGGTCTGAATCAAGTAGCGAGGGAAGAGTCGGACGGAAACGTGGAATCAGAGTCATTTTACAAAGCTGGAAGGCAATTAGGAAACAGAGGCGTGTGGAGTAAATGTTAAAGGAATAGTTTGACATTTTAGAAAATATACCTTACTTTCCTGCTAAGAGTTAGTTCATTTTTTAGACTGCCAAGGCACACTGTGCCAACGTACTGTAACACATTAATCAGCGATTTATCAGTGAAATATCAAGCATCTGTTTCACATAGACGTGATAGATGTTTGTATTTCAAATATTTCTGCAAGATTTGAGGGCAGAATTCAACATGTGGAAAAGGCAGTAGTGGTATAACTAATGGACCAATGTGCCTCTGGTTTTTCGAATCATGTTTAGGAACCTGAGGCGTGTTCACAGCAAGATGAAGAATGGTCTAATTTCACTTTAATGAAATCCGCTAGAAATTACCCCACTTTGGGGGTAAAGAATGGTTGTTCTAATCAAATCTAATCACCAGTGTTGTCTCAGGGGAGGCAATTATGTGATTCAAAGGTAAATCAACAACACATTTTCTGTAAGCATCTCTGTGACTAAATCTGATCAAATGCAGGTCTGTGGTTTAATGTGCCCCTGTTTGGTGGCTTGTGAAATGAAAACAATTAAGAATCCCTGTACTGTGCCATTCTGATCTGGGAGACCATTTGAGGGCATTTGTACGATGGCCCTGAAGTGCAAAACACAAACTCAAATCGGAAAACACAACACATTAACAAAAACACAACTCATTAACAAAAACACAACACATTAACAGAAAACGGAAAGGGTAGGTACTCTTACCGGAAGACGTGGGTGCTTTTTAACAAGGATCAGACTGTGTATCTAGCTGGTCTCACACAGACATGAGCAGCAGTTAGCTCAAATGGTAAAGCACTTGCCTAGCACTCGAGTGGTACTGTGTTTGATTCCTGCATCCCCTTCATGTCATTACGTGTACTTGTTTTACCATGTTACTTATTTATAGTTTTTACTTTTTATTTTATTTTTCTCTCTTCTGCACTGTACATTTTTGCTGCAGCAATGTAAATTTCTCCACTGCGTGACTATTAAAGGATTTTTGATTCTGATTCTGATTCAATGTTCGCTATTATCAGGCATTATTTTGATGCAGGACATACATATGAGGTGATACTTGACATGCTGTCAATGTTTCACGACATCACTATGAGTATGCGCACTTTGAAGACACGTTTAAAAGAAGCAGTTGTACAAAAGAACTTGCTCCGTTGTTTTCTTTCATGTGACTACTTCTTCTGCTTATGCTGCTTCTTCTTCTTTCATTTAATGGCGGTTGGCAAACAGCTTACAGTGCATTACCGCCACCTTCTGATTGGACACGCTGTCTGTCTCTTTACGGACAGCGCGTCCAATCAGCAACGATCCTTTACGACCATAAGAACCCTCCCTTTCCGTTAGCAGTTAATGTGTTGTGTTTTCTGTTAATGTGTTGTGTTTTCCGATTTGCGTTTGCATTTTGCACTTCAGGGCCACCGTAGAAGTGTTACCTTTGGAATGAGCAGCAGGCCCAGAGTCACAGTCACGGTCAGATGAGTGTGAGCAAAGAACAACATGACCATCCAGTCAGGGTGCAGCCCCGGCACCAGAGAAAATCTGCAGGGAAACATCAACGGGAGAGATTCTGTTCATTCACCAGCGTTGAAAGCCAGTTGAGCTGAGCACTTGGTGTGTCTGTGAAATATACTCAGACACACATTCAAACATAGACATTAAAAGCAGCCTTTAGGGATTCTCTGGACAAGCAGACAAAATGTACCGCAACCCTTGAGGCAATCTCCGCTTCATGAACTGTAAACAGAGGCACTTTACCTGCCTACACCCAAATACAGACTTCTTGCAGAATGAAGACTGATGTGATTTTGTATATCCTTGCTGCCGTTCACTGGCTGACTGATGACTTTAGAATTTATTTTTCAGCTAGTGTTTTTAAGTTTGACATGGTCAGGCTCCTGTTTATATTTGTTGTGTGTTCACCCCGTATCAGCCTGATAGCTTTCCTTTTCTTTAAATCTAATGGCATTCTTCCAATTATCAGTGTGTTGTTTCACCTTTTTTATTATGTATTTGTATATTTTAACCATCTGTTGCTGTTATCTTTATTTCTATACTGTGTAGCAACTTGTCACATTGTTTTAAAAAGTGATAAAATGTGTCTAGCAGAGCAGAGACATTGTTTTCTGCCACCATCAGGAAACACCAAATCAAGTCATTTTTTTTACGAAGGAATTGTGTTCCATTTCTCTCACCACTGACTCAGTACAGACATAGAATCTATGTCAAAGCTCACAGCAGTGATTTCGATAGTCTGTGGCTTCTTTTTAACAGTTCATCATTCACATTATTGTAGCGGTTTTTAATCATGGATTCTATTGTATTGATGAACACCAGTACCAGTAATTGCTGCAATTATTGCTGGAGAATGTGAAAAGTACACAAAAGCCTTAATGGGATCTAACAAACCTGCATTTTGGCACCAATTTTCCACAACCAATCAAAGCCAGACACCATGACAAATAAATAAATGCAATTATTAGGCTGTATCCAGCTGAGTATTGTGTATTTTGTACAGAGTCTGTGAAAAGGCTTCTCGTTGCCTGCACCAAATGCTTCAGTGTGTGTGTGTGTGTGTGTGTGTGAGTGTGGGAGAGAGAGAGAGAGAGAGAGAGAAACATATAAGAGTTATTTCCTCATCTTTGTCAGAGGTTGTTAGTCCTTTTGTCATCACTTCCAATAATCACAACCACATCCATAATTCCCATTAGATATCTAAAAGCATTGTATGTGTGTGTTTTCATCAACCCTACCCCACCACACACACACACATCCCGTGAAAGTCAAGCCTTATCTCTGGGCCGCAGCAGCAGACCGACTCTGTCAGCTCACCAGAAAAACATTCAGTTTTATTCCCCAGCAAGCGAGAACAGCTTGATTTATAAGTTTCACACCACTGATGAAGGTTGACCCATTTGACTTTTAAGTTTCTCAACAGATTAAAACAAATGCGATCTTTTCCTTTTTGTCCAACTGAGCACAATATACCACTGCCTAAATGAAAGAATATTCAATCACCAACAGTTTTATTGCAGAAAGTGTGACAAATGGGATTTTTTTGCCCCAGGCTTTGCAGGTGCACTATATAAACCACCTGACCAGTTTTATTCCCACTGCAATAGGACTGACAAAGTATTCTTTGCTTTAGGAGTCTTGTAAAAAATGTGGGTATTACTGCTTCCACCATTCTTTAAAAAGCTCTGGTTTTTCAACTTGTGTTACTACCAAACAAAAATGTAACCTGTACATGTATTGTAAGATGAATGATGACAAGATGTATAATGCATTTCAATCGAGTTTCAAAGCTCTGATTTTCAAGCTGATTTTTATGCAACACAAACATGAAGTGGCTGCCTGAAAGTAGGTAAATCACATTCATCAAGCCAGCCTTCAGTCTGCTTTGCAAAGCATTCGACACAGGTTGTGTTCAGATGTGTGATAAAATGAATGCATCCAAACCAGAAAATGTTTAGACATTTTACTTGAGACAAAGCTTGAAAACTTGAAAAACCTGGTAGCCTAAGCTGTTGCTGCATTATTTTGTGTAAGAAATGACACAGCAAGTTTGTAGTTCTAAAGTTGTCATAGCTAACATCTTAGCTAACAGTTGCCTAGTTACACATTCAACAAACATGTTTACACATTAGTATTCATTTGGAGTCGTGTTTTTTTTTTTTTTTTACATCTTTATAGCCATAGAGCTGTGGGGGATGAATCTTTGTAAATTCCATTATGAGTAACCACTTTCAAGGTTACATTTGGTCCATCGATAATATTGGATATCATAAAATTCTGATTAATGCAGCTTTAAAAGCATTCCTATTATAATGTTTTCCTCCAAAGAACTATTGTCCATGCTGAATGCAATGCTGTGTGTCAATTGGAATAGTACACTTACATGTAGTACACTGTGTACATATGTACTTACTTGTGTAATGTGTGAATTTCCACACAGTAGTGTCATCTCAAATCAAACATGACCGTTTTGCACTTGCTGGAAATGTCAATCACAACATTTGACTACTTCTTGTTGCCGACATTTGACCATGATTGCTGCATGCCAAAATATCTTACGGCTTGTTTACTCACTTGACTTCAATTCAATTTGATTAAAAATGTATGTGCTTTCACTTTTGCTGCGGCATTGTCATAGGTTGGTGGTCCCTCCCCTTTTCCTTTGTCCCTTTGTACACTCACAATGAACTGCATTTTTCCATACTTATATGTGAATGCACTTGTGGTCTCAAAACAGCGAGTGTAAGTACAAAAGACCACAAATTTAGACACACCTCAAGAATTTATTCAATGAGCCATTATCATCCCAAGGTTCAGGTAACATTTAGCTTATTCAAGGTGTTTTGAAGCAAATATATGATTAATATTCAAGTAAAACAAAATTTTAAATAAACTTAAAAAGTTGTCTAATTACATTACGTACATTACGTAACTTTCCATCTGTGAGAGTGACAAAAGACAGACCGACAGACAGACAGTAACAGGGCACAGGGAGTTTATTTCAGGTTCTGGCACAGTAGATCTCTGCTGTGTTTCTGCCTGTACAAGACATTTTTTATTCACCTCCTTTCAACTGGCTTACCCAGGCACTCTGCTGACACTGTTCATTTCTGTGATGAAGGGTGCAGGTGAACTGTCTGCCTTTCATCTGACATGTTCAGCACTTGCCCGCTCTAACAGTCAAATATCTATGTGATTATGGTTAAACAACAGCTTGTTCTGCAAGAAGCGGTAAAGTCGTCTAAGCCTCTTGCCATTGTTCACAATTTCCTCATTACTGTCGCAAAGATGTTCATTGACACTTCATTGTTCTACACTATGTTTCATGTCTCTTTTATGCCCCGTCTCTTCTCTTTTCTTTTTCTCTCTCTCAGTCAGCATAAAAGAGACAAAATTTAGCTTTTCACTTCTGACCACACATTTTATTCTCTCACTTACTGTTCACGCCCACTTCCTCACCCACCTGATGATGTGGAAGATGGCTGATATGAGGAGTTCATTGTAAATGGCCACAGCCATGTAACGTGGCTCATGGAAAGCCGAGGGTACGGTGCGGACAGCGTAGCAGAGGTACACGCCCCATAGCAAGAACAAGAACTCAGCTGGAAAACAAAAGAAACAAACAACGACAAAAACAAGAGGATAGTTAGAAGATTTAAAGTCTTTATTGACTTCAATTTTATTATTTTCCTAATTAGGTGTGTTGTCCTTAAGTAAGCTTAGACTATCATAAAGGCAGGAAATACGGAAACAGCTAGTCTGTCTCTCTCCAAAGTGAAAGACATGCCCACCAGCACCTCTAAAGCTCACTTATTAAAAAGTTGTATCTCCTTTTCCTAATCTATACTCAGAAATGTAAACAAATATGTCCACAAAAGTGGTCAGTGAGCACATTTAAGTATACTGTAGGTCTTTGTGAAGGCACCTGCCCACCAGACTGTGACAAAAATACTTTGTAACTCCCCCTAAACTGTTATTTTGACCTCTCGGCAGAGCCAGAAAGGTAGTTCCCCGTGTGTCCAGTCTTAATGCTAAGCTAGGTTAATCACCTCCCCAGCTCCAGCCCCGTACTTAATGCTCAGACTTGTGAGCAGTGCCAATCTACTCATCTAACTAAGCAGCACTGTTGCTATGACTCAGTGTGGAAAACCTGCAAAATGTAGATGCATTGTCACTGCAATAGTACTACTATTATTTACCACACACTGTGTGGAACAAAAAGAAGGAACAAAGAAGTGGATTCTTAACTGTGGTTTGACACTTGATGCTGCAGTGGTGATGGCAATAACATAGTTTCAAATTTAGCAAGAATTCCCAGTGTTTCCATTGTTTTCCCCAAATGAGACAGCTGCTTCATCAACAGCAGGAATGTTGACATATTCCCGCTATCTCACTAAGGTCACACAGCCCGATGGCAATTCACAAGGAAGATGTATTTAAAAAGTTAGCTGTCTTAACTGTTATCAACACATTTCAGAACAGTACAGTCCCGTACAGAATATGTGCACCGATAGCTCATTATCACCTAAATGGTCGGTGTAATCAAATTTTAAAGAACATCAAGTGCAAAAATCAATATTAATTATTTTGAATGTGATGAAAAGGGATTCCTCTACGGGTGCTGCATTTTGGAGGTATGAAACTGTGTCTGCAAGCAGTCTAATAGATCTTATATGCACTGCTCTCTGATGTAGAAAACAGATGATGCTTATTTTACTGCTAGGGGAAAAAACAATCAACCATTAATATTCATGAATAGGCCTATTCTATAAATCATCACTAATTACATGGTGTTTAGCTGTTGAATCAGGATGTATTGAGAGCTGCTTGCAAGAGGGAAAGGATAACAATTCCAACTAATGCAGATTAATTGCGGATTCAAATTAATATTGTTGACATCATCAATACTGTTTTGCACCAGCTCTGTTTTGCTATGCATTTCAAGACAAAATAGGATAATTGCACATTTTTAGACAAACATGTGTTCCCTTGTCAGCATCGTGACAATACAAGTGAAAACACAGAAAAGCAATTAGATTCATTATCACAAGCATGACATTGCATTGTTAAAATCCTCCAAAGCATCTTCGCAGGGTGCTTCCGGTGCTTCAGTGTAGCCTCAGCACACCAGTGTGTTCTCACTGGCTGTCAGAGCGGACTGCGGGGATCCCTTATTTCCTATCATGTCTTGAATGCACACACACACACACACACACACACACACACACACACACACAAATGGAGGGACTGTTGTGTTCTACTTGTTTAATTCAATTTAAAGTGCTGTGTTGGTTCCTCAGAAGATGTTGAAATCCTCTGTCCTGTCTCTAGAGTGTCCTTAGCTGTCCTCCCTTCACCAGCTCCCTCCTGTTCTTCTCTTCATCTCAAGTTCTCCCTCTTTCCAGCTGCTGGAAAACTCTCTGCATCTTTGCCTACATCCCTACAAGCTTCATACTTCACAGGCTTCACTCTTCTTTTTTTCCTGCCACTTCTGTCTCTCTCTCTCTCTCTCTGCGTCTGCCTGTCCATCAGTTTTCAGAGGCAGGCCAGGCTTCTCTCAGGGACCCATCCTTTCCCTCTTTCCAAACTGGATTAGTTTCTCCCCTGCTGTCAGATTGGCTTCAGTGAGGTGCCCATCACTGCCTCCTGCTTCAAGAATCGGTCATTAGGAAGCTACTGTAACGCGCACACAAGGCCATCTGGGTACTCACAGGATACTTGAGGGATAGTACCTGCAACTTCTCACCAATAAAATCACTCTATGTGCTTGTTAGCTTGACAGTGTTATAAATTCTGGCCATTTTAGGGACTGAATGAAAAGGATTGGTTTGGGAGGTGAGGTCAGAAAAGGGGGAGGGTTATGTATTTCTCTTTTAGCTGAAGTTCTGATAGCAAAGCAGAAGATGGTCAAGCATTTCTTTTGCCCTATATTTACATTTTATTTCATCTTTAACTTGGTAGATTAACTGGAAAAAGTTGGGTTCAAAAATGTATTTTGTGTATTCCATGAACCAAAGCGAGTGAGTTTTACCATATGCAAAGGGCAACAGTCATGCCTCTGTATTGGCACTTATTTTCCACTTCATATTTTGCCACTGGCAGCGATGTACTTACATATAGCACTTGTGTTTCATCACCAGCACTTATATTATTTGATACGACATCTTGTTGTTTTCGTCTATGATTCTATGCACTTTATGTAAAGCTCTTATTTGGAAGTCACTTTGGATAAAAGTGTCTGCCAAATGCCTAAATGTAATATTTAATTAGTGGTTGGTTGAACCAGTTAAAAAAAAACAATAGACGTAGATTATTATAGTTTTTTATAGTTTATGGTCTGTTCACTTTCAGTGTAATAACAAACAGATTCAAACAGAGAGCATCTTAAATGCTCAGTAAACATAACATTGAAATATTGATATGTTTTTTTCTATGTAACATTTTTGTACAGTCCCTAAGGGGCTGCTACTTAAGGTCAAAACTGGCAACTTTAAGGAGGACCCACTAAAAGGTTCATTGACATTTTATATGTGGCTTGGTTAGGAAGGTATATCATTTATGATCTATTGATAAATGTGAATCAAAAGAAAGGGAAGCTTACAGTGGTGTGAACATAATATAAAGGGCTAGAATGAAATATATATGAGAGCAGAACAGGGTGTATACAGTGACTATAACAGATACACATTCAAAAACAATTCAGTAAAGCAATTAATTTCACTATACTTTAGATAAATCATTTAGATAGTGGTGAATACTTTGATAATGTGCTTAGATTTGCTTCCATGTGTTTTATAATCATTCAGTTCTGTGATAGATTATTGTCTAGTTATAACTAGATAGTCTCATCCTCTGGAAAGTCTTTAGAGACATGTTTGTGGCAAAGGGCTGTAAAAAATAAATGAGGGGCGTACTGCTTCAATGCTGGTGGCAGCTCAAGACACTGTAAGAAAAGGGAAGTTGATCTTGTTTATAGGAGAACCCCATTGTTAACTTAATACACAGCATCATTCACTAAACGGTGTGTGAGCAAACCCATCAGGGAAAGGAAAATCAAACAATGGACAATATTAATAAAATTCACGACTGTATCCATTTAAGAGCAGTGGCTTGTCAGAATGCTGGTTCGAGGGCAGGGCACAGAATAAATAGACCTATTACGGCACAATAATGTCTTCTGGCATGCAAGTGGCATGCTTTTTATGCCTTGCGTAAAGAGGTCGCTCTATTTATCTTTAACAAGAAACCTGTCAAAGCTGAGAAGTTTATCACATTTGTACAAGACCGAGATTCCCCAGCCCAGACCTGTTTATGTTTGTCTGACATGATTTGTCTCTTGGACGACAATGGCTGCATTGTGTTTAAGACTCGCTGGGAATTTCAAGATACAATTTAATAACTTCAAAGATGGGACTGCCTCTATTTGTGTGCCATCCATTTGTTGTTGGTACCACTGTCTGCATAGGTTAGTCAGATATGGTGCAGCTACACTACTGAAAACCCACAGAACCCATATCTCCTCCCTTCTTGACACCTTGGACCCCCTTCAATTCACATACCCCCCCAATTGATCTACGGACGATGCCATCGCCCTGACAGTACACACTGCCCTCTCCCACCTGGATAAGAGTAACACATGTGTGAGGATGCTGTTCATAGATTACAGCTCTGCATTAAACACAATTGTGCTTGCTAATCTCGTCTCCAAGCTCAGGATCCTGGATCTTAACACCTCACTTTGCAACTGGATCCTGGACTTCCTGACAGGCAGACCCCAGGTGGTGAGGATGGGTAACCTTCCCTCCTCTGTACTGACTGGCACCGGTGCCCCTCAGGGATGCGTATTCAGCCCCCTCCTGTATGCCCCTCACATATGACTGTATGGCCACACGCAGCTCCAACATCATTCTGAAGTTTGCAGACAACACCACCATCCTGGGTCTCATCTCCAACAATGATGAGACTGCCTACAGAGAGGAGGTCAGCATCTTGGCACCATGGTGGCAGGAGAACAACCTCTCACTCAATGTCGGCAAGACTAGGGAGATGATTGTGGACTTCAGGAAGCAACAGGGGGGAGGTCATGCTCCCATTCACATTGATGGAGCTGAAGTGGAGAGAGTCCCCTGCTTCAAGTTCTTCAGGGTGTTTATCAATGATGACCTCTCCTGGTCCAGGCAATCTGGCGTGGCAGTCTAAACTGCCCAAAAGCGCCTATACTTCCTGAAAAGACTCAAGAAGTTTGGCATGTCTGTCAAAACTCTCACCAGTTTCTACAGGTGCACCAATGAGAGCATTCTCACTGGCTGCATTTTTACCTGGTACGGCAGTTGCTTTGCTGCTGATCGTAAGGCCCTCCAAAGGGTGGTGAAGACAGCGGAGCGCATCATTGGCTGCCACCTCCCCTCCATGCAAGGCATCTACCACTCACGATGCTTTAGGAAGGCACGAAACATCATACAAGACTAAAGCCACCCAGGCTATAGTTTGTTCTCTCTGCTGCCGTCTGCTAGACGTCACCAGAGCATCCGGGCACGGACGACCAGACTTAAAAACTGTTTCCCCCAGGCCATCAGGCTTCTCAACCAGCAACATTAATCTCAGTGACCCATTGTTCACAAGACCACTCCCGATGTACATTCAATGCACATCACCATAATCTAATGTAAATATCTATTGGCACTCTTCACTTTATATATATATTTAAATACTCAACACTATTCCAATGTCTATACTTCTGACCTTACTGACTCTGGAGCTGCTGCTAGTGTTATTTATTTATTTTTGTGTTTAAATTTTATTTTTATTGCCTACTACGTAGCTGTTGCTTGCTATGTCCTAAGAATTTCATTGCTCAGGATGACCTATGTTATACTGTGTATTTGACAAATAAATCTTTGACTTCTTGACTTCTTGACCCAGTTCCCTGAGGTTGGAGAGTGTCTTTTTGCCTTACTGTGTCCATCAGTTTCTGAACCGTTGCAAGCTGTTTACCTTTTGACCACACTGGCACTGGAGCATCAGAACTTTGAACCACTCACAGCAGCACACTGCCATTATTCCTTACAAACACGCTTTTTAGCTATGCCACAAGTCCCATTAAAAAGGTTGAGAAATAAATTCTTTATCAAAAATATCCATCAACTGTACTTTTCTATATTTCTGGATAATTTCATGTAGTCTACTTCAATAAAACTTATTTTATTGTGTTTAATTGTAACTTCCTGAAGTCTCATGGTTTAACTTCTCACCTTGCTGGTGTGATGTAGAAGTGTACTTAAGGGTGTGTCAGTACACTGTGATACACCCTTCTGACCACACTTTAAAACTAAAAGCTTTCAACCACAAGGGGCAATGAAATATGTCTTTCAGCTTGGTGTTAAAGGTGCCCTGTTGAGTTTTTTGGTACACAAACTTACATTTACTTCACAAACAAACATTGTGTGCATTTTTGTAGTCTAACAAAAGTGTTAATTGCATTTCTTTGCTCACAAAACATTTGCAGGGGCAATTTTAGAAAAACATTTGTACTTTCTAGCATTCTCCTTTTTAAGCTTTTGTTGGCATTACTAAATTTGTTGCCACATTATGATTTCTAGCATTTACAACAAAAATGTTGTGTATGTAACAGTGGTACCAGGCAGTTTTTCTACCTGACCCTGCCCGCAGCTTTTTCCAAAAGCACAGTTTCTAAACTATACTTAAACTGTCGCCATTGTCAAGCAGCCCTGAAGCTATAAGCTCAGAAGATCTGTACATTTAAGTGATACGAACAAAACGTCCTCATTCCTAGTCCTGTAAAGACATCACTAAACTTGTGTGCATGTAAGTACAGAAATACAGAAAAACATACACAGACACACACACACACACACACTTACCGACAGCCGTCATGTAGTCCCATCGGTCCAGCAAACACATGCTGAACTGCAGCCCCTCTGGGGTGAGGCCTGCGGCAATCAGGGCCTGACTCAGCTCGGGGTTCTGGCACACAGAGGAGGTCCAGGCCACCAGGAACCACAGCACCACCAACAGAATCACTGCCAGCAGCCGCAGAACCCGCCAGCTGGTCATGTAAGGTGTCCTCTGGGCTGTGCGCGACAGGAACACCTTTAACACCCTGAGAGAGGGGGAAAACACTGCTGGGTGAAACCATGATGAGCACAGGTGAATAATAGATTCTCTTCCTGCGATTGACAACTCCTGCCCCCAGCCGTTGCTCTTGTTAACATGCCAAATTGAATTAAAAGGAGCAGGGAGAAAAAGGCACTGTTTAATTAATTCATGTTTGGTTTAATTCATATTGTAATATCTCTTGTGCTGTAGGGAGAAAAAAACGGAGTGCAGAAATATATCTGAGAGGAGAACAATCCAACAACAAATTGAACAACAAGTTTAAATGTTTCATCTTAAAGGTGGTTGAACAAATGTGTTGCTAACTAACTTATTAGACTGTATGCATGCATAGGAAGTTTATTTATATTTTGAATAGTATTTATACCTTCACTTCATGCACACAAGACAATACCGCCTCCTTAAAGGGAATTAAAAAATGCAGTACGTCAGCCAGAATAGTTTTAAAGTAATCTGATGCTGGGTAAAGAGAGCTATATGGGGACAAAGATAGCATAAATAAAATATATTACCATCCAGACGTACAAACATAATTTCATAATATATTTTTTACTATCGTTTTTGAACTGTGCTCATCTGCTCTCTTTCGCCCAGACTGACAAATCTATCTTATCTGCGACATATTCAGTGGGACTGGGCTGTAAGAGCTTGCCCTCAGGGCACACTTCACACCCAGCGAGCTCTGGAAAAAATCTAATTGGTAATTTTGCCAAGGGAACACTCTGGCCGGCCTTTGACCTCCTTCTCCCATCTCGGCAACACTTGCTCGGAGCTGAAGAGCAGGAAGTGAGTGAGTGTCTGTATAGATACTTCAGCAGGCAGATGCCGATAGACCCAACCTGATGTGAAATTCAAATATGCTTATTGGCAAGACTGCGTGCCAAGTGCGCAGACTGAAAGCGAGCTGAATTATTGAAACTGAGAGGCTAACTCATAGGGCAAGTTAATATCAGGAGAGGAGAGGAGACAAGAAGAAGAAAAGAAAGGGTAGGAGAGGAGAAAAGGAGACAAGGAAAGGAGAGGAGGTGGGAAGAAAGAAGAGGAGAAAAGAAGATGATAGGAAATTCTTCCTTAAGAGAGAGAAAACTAAGGGGAGAAAAGGATTAAAGGAGAAAATAAGAAAGAAGGGGAGATGAGAAAATGAGAGGAGAGGAGGAAAGGAGACAAGGAGAAGAAAGGAGGATGGGGAGACAAGGAGGGGATGAGAGAAGAGGACAGGGGACAAAATGAGATAAGGTGACAAGGAGAGGAGAGGCTAGTCTATTTTTAGTATTGTCTTCACTTTAGTATTCTATATTAGAGACAGGAATAATTCATAGGAAGGGGATAAAACATGCAGGAAATGTTACATCTCACTCATTATGACTACCACTCTTTTGATTCCAGTGCTTTTAGATTTTTGCTTTATTTCACAGTACCTGTACAGCTTGAGGATGACGGTGCCATACATGACGGCAAAACCCAGAAGGCGAACCCATCTCAGGAGGATACAGCGAAACACACTCGGGTGGAAATACAGGATTATCACCTGCAGAGTGGTACAGCAGAGTTAGTTCACACTCATGCTCAAATATTGATTACATGTTGTGGGGGTTTTTTGCAAGCAGCCAATCTCACACTTCCCTGTCATAGTCCTCTCATATTCACAGAGAAGGAATCAGAAATGAAAATGAGGTGAGAACCAGAGCTGAAGGCAGATTTGGCCCCACAGATATCTGACGCCTCCAGAGCTCCCGCTGACATCTCATAACTGCATATAGCTCATATGTCAGCTGACAGAACACATTAGATATGACGGTTTGAAGGGATAGTTCCTATGTCACCAGTGATATTTAACAACAAAAAATGTTCACGTGCAAGTGACTGCATCTGTCAGATTATTTGCATGTGGGTTTGTATTTACATTTGCCAGTGCATGGACATGTTCACATGTTTCTGTGTGGGCAGATTGTCATTTTCTCACCTGAGATTTCACCAGTGGCTCCTAAACAACCACCCATCATTTTCTGCTTTGGTGTGAGATTTATTCGCACCTATCACTGTTAAAGACGAGGCTGAAGAGACAAGTCTTACATGCCAAGCTGTTAGAATGCGAGCCCCCATTTGCATTTCTCAACATTTTATGAATGTGTATCTCAGTGGGACACCACATGTCAAATCTCCAGTGACCCGAGTGAAGCTGAGCTCCACATTCTGCTCTGGAGATCCGGTGCAGTGGCTCTGTGCTCAATTCCACTGAAGCAAAGAAAAGCTGCTTCACTCACCGGGTGGATACACACCCTCTGTGATGTGCTCTGCATTAACTCACACGAGCACACACAAGAACAGTTAAATCATATTGTCATATTGTGTCAATAACCCTGTAACACTAAAACATCCACTTACCTACATATTATAATTTATGTATTTACAGTACACACTGTGCTTAACATGTACCTATCATCCATCTATAAATCCTGCATGTTGTATATACTGTGTATTGACATGTATAACCACCATCATGTATATAAAGTAATTTATCACATTGCCCTTACAATATCGATTTCATTGCACTTGCACATTTGTATTGACTTGTAAAGAAACTGCATGCTGTTCATCAGTGTTTCTTTTTACATATATTTGTATATACACCTATTGTTCACCTACATGTGCACATTAGTTGAATGTTTATTTACAATTCTTCCTTAAGCTGTGTTGTCCTTGTTTTCAGCTGTATGTCTATTTATGTTTTCCCATACATTGTTCTTGTATAACAAAATTCTGATTCTGAAAACAAATCATCGTCAGGAAAACCAACCAATCAGATTTCATATAATTCTAAACAGAAGATGAGTTACCCCCCCAAAAAAGATCCAACTTGTCGCACAAAACAGTATTGCAATTACCTGAAAAAGTGACCTAACTGACACGATGACCTGATGACAGTCCAGGTGTCTCATTATTATTCAGCTCCATTGATAGCATCTTTAAGCCAGTGTTCCAGGTTGTTTCAGTTTCCAGTGAATACGTTTAACTGTCTTTAATGACACCAATTTACTGTCGCATCATACGTGATGTTTCTTAATTTACCTTGCTGCCCAGGAAACAATAGGGCATAATGGGACATTTACACCAAATATTTTCACCTATACTTTGTTATTTGAAAAGATCTATGAAGTCTGTCTAAACGTGTTAGCCCTGTGATAGACTGGTAACCTGTCCAGGGTCAGAACCCCGCTTCTCACCCACTGTGAGCTGGGTTAGGCTCCAGCTGCCCACAACACTGAACAGGATATGTGGGTATATTTTAATGGACGGATTGATTACAGATGCAATATAAACGGATCCCTGAGGAGTACAGCCACTGATTTATCCTAGCTCATGTGATGCCTTGGCATTCAAGAGACAGCAGCGTCTAGCATCTATACCCAGAGTAATTAAGCTTAAGTAACAACAGCACCTGTAACCTCTTTTCCTCAGATAAAAAGTAGAACATCTGTGGCACGCTTCACTAAGCGACCAGCCAACCCAGAGGCTGAAACAGCCTGGTTGTAAGATGTGTAAAAACAAAAGGGAAAGGAATGTGGTATTGGGAATATGAATAAATGTTTACACTCTTACCTCCAACAGAAATGCAGAGTATGGTACAAAAAAAAGGATGATGAAATGACAACAATATCAAATCTGACAATTAAATCTCACGTTGACACATAATGAAGGTGCACTGATATAATATCATAGGTACATGAGCAGTGAACTAATCTACAGCTTGTTTCTTTTTGCAGTTTTTGTTGCATAATTTGACACAGCGTTAAAACTGGCATGATCAATTTCACCCATTCTGCCAAAACATGGCTCAGTGCGTACGTCCCTATTTCCAGCCTTCACTCTGTCCACCCTCAGCTCAGCCCTGGTATACAGACATTTCTCTCCCCTCCCGATTAAGAATGTGACACACAGAGTCAAAGCACGAAGCGCCGCAGCTTCCATCCACAATCCTCATCAAAACCTTGCACTGCCAAAGTCTTTCATTGGTATGCTGGACATAAGACAGCCGGAAGCCAAGTCCATTTTATACCCAAGAACAGGAATTAGAGCGGTTCCTTTTAAATGCTCCACTACTGACTGTGAGTTGCTGTTGCAGCTCAGGATCTGATAAATTAGTATTAGTATAAGACAGACAGGTATGTATTAAAAGACAATGTTTCATTTTATGTTTTTTAGCAGATTTGAAAAGAAATTGAAACCAAAAATGAATCCTCCATATTGCAGACAGACAGATTTAAAAAATGACTTTGATTTTGTGGAAGACAGCTTTAACATGACTCATAACTTTAATTCCAATAATGTTCTGCACTGAAAAATTACACTTTTATTTTATTTTTTGAAATATGGTTACTCGCTTTCTTTCACTGAGTTAGAAGAGAGGATTGATATCAACTCCATGTCTGTGTGTTAAGCATGGAGCTAGAACCAAGGAGCGATTAGCTCAGCATTAAGATTCAAAAGAAACAGCTAGCTGGTTCTGTCCAGAGTTTAAAAATCCACTTACCAATACTTTTAAGGCTCATTAATGTTGATATAAGATTCAGCTATGGTTTTTTTTATACATTGTGCCTTTTAGCTATGTGTTTTTATATAGTGTCTAACAATACCATAAAATATACTTAATTTAAGGGTATGTAGAGTTAAGGTCAAAATGAGGGTTAAGGTTGAAATGAGATGTCAAATAAACAGGAAATGGGTTTATGTGCCATTTCATAGAATGAGACAGGAAGCAGGTGCACTGAAAATCAAGGAACAAGGGTTACAAGAAAAAGAAGAAAATATGTATGTATTTGCAAAAGGTCAGATGCAGAGGGGCGCAGTAGGGAAGTAGCAGTGTAAATGAACTATAAAAGGTGAACATACTGAGAATTATATTTCAGACTCTTCCTGACATGGCTTAGTTGTGCTTGGTGATGTTATATTAGAGTCTCCAGATATATATCTGTAATGACTGCTTCATGTAACACTTTGACTTATGTTTGTGATTAATAA
>JAVQJD010058654.1:0-10548 GCA_036023655.1 Nannoperca australis
GCTTGAAGTTTAGCTAATTGATTGGTTTCGTCTGGCTTGATCGATAAATATAATTGGGTATCATCTGCATAGCAATGAAAATTTATAGAGTGCTTCCTGATAATATTGCCTAAAGGAAGCTTATATAAGGTGAATAGAATTGGTCCAAGCACAGAACCTTGTGGAACACCATGACTAACTCTGGTGTGCATAGAGGATTCATCATTAACGTGTACGAACTGATATCGATCTGATAAACAGGATTTAAACCAGCTTAGTGCGGTGCCTTTAATGCCAATTAAATGTTCTAGTCTCTGTTGTAGAATGTGATGATCAATGGTATCGAATGCGGCACTAAGATCTATGTGGGTTTAATGTTATTTTTCCCTTTGACAGAGCAGTGGTTAACAATGGTTAACAACATTTATGTAACTCTATCTTAAGAACTGTAAAAACTATAAAACAAGTCCATGATAAAAAGAAATTAAGAGACAGAAGTCATTATGATTACTTTTGAAGTAAAGGCACACAACATTCAGTCAGTGAAAATGTGTTCAGTTTGATTTGCTGTAGTGGTGTCGATGCTAGAAAAGACAACATATAAATCAGCCAGCAATCCACACAGCAAAAAGTTAAACAAACTGGGATGGTGCTTGGATTAGCTGTTAAGAAATACCCATCTCTAACTGCATCACACTCTGCTTCCCAAAGACCTTTTGTGCTCATTACTTGTAATAGAAGGTGGCAATACTGCCAAGGTCATAGAGGACACACACACACACACACACAAGGATACTGGGCTTGAATGAAGCTGTAAGGTCTCTGTGTTACTTGATAGTGTTTAGCTCAGTGTGTCTTTGCCAAAAAAAACTCCAGTCACTCTGCTCAGCTATAAAACATTATGCCACACCACATCATTACATCATTCACACACACACGCACACACACACACACAGAAGTACTATCTTAAGTTAAGTTAACTTGCATATAGTTATGTTTATACACAAACACACTCTGAAAAGATCACTCTGTCATTCCTTGATTTCTCTCATTATTTTTATTACTCTAATGCAACACATTTCTACTGTACATAGACACGTAAACACACTCCCTTGCAGTCGCACTTAGAGGGAGGACGGCCACAAGGTTTGTTCTATTTAAACCTGTAAAACACGGTGTCATCATTTTTCTGACAGTCCTGCAGACAGAATTTATCTCATCATTAATTAACCATCATATTTCCAACACGGTACAGCTAATTAGCACAAGGTCATTGGGGAGGGCTTATTAAGTGGAACAAATTTGGGCAAGTGTAAGAGTGGAGGCAGAGGATGGAGGACGGAGCAGGAAAAAGGAGAAGACGCAGGACAGAGAGAAAGAGGTGGGATGACAAAGAGATAGGTAGAGAAAGGAGATGAAAGAAAGAAAGGAGGATAGAAATGGAGAAAGAGAGCTGTGTGTGTGTGTGTGTGTGTGTGTGTGTGTGTGTGAGTGGTTTGGTCTGACGTGACAGTGCTGGCTCAGTGATTGATAACTGCACCGGTTTTGAAAGCTCAGACCTGGAGACTAGGACAGTAGCTGAAGGAGAAAGAGACAGGGAAAGGGAAAGGATGGGGAAACTCGTGTGGGGGGGTGTCTGAACCGGCAACTGGGGACCAGTGGGGGGCTGGGGGGGGGCAATGGGGGTTGTTGGGGGGGAGCCAATTGCGAACATATGCTGGCTGGCAGGCGGTGGAGAGATGGATTGCAGTGGGACAGTGTCAGAGAGGCAGTTTCATCACCATCTCTACGGCCCTGTTCACCTGGTATTTTTAGAACACTGGGGAGATCTGTTAGTCAAAGGGAGGGAGGAGGAGGAGGAGCAGGAGGAGGAAGAGACCTGACTAGCCGTAGGTAACGCCAGGCTCCACTTAACCAAATCCGACTGGGGCTTCAAACGCCAAGTTATTTTAGGTGGGTATCTGCAAAGAGGAAGGAGTCCCACCGGTTTGCGTTTCAAAAGGCTGATAGCGCTGATAATGTTTGGTGTCATCACTATTCTATTTTGGTTAATCAGCCAAAACTTTATTGATCCACATGGGGAATCTGTCTCCATTTGACCTTTCCTAAGTAAAAAGGGGCTGTGAGGAATTCCTGAAAGAATGGCACATAATGTATTTTAAAGTAAAGCAAAAGAAACCAGAGTCCCAGGTTAGCCAAAAAAAAACATGACAAACACTTTCAGCCAGCAAGTGATCAGAGCCAAATTAAGCCCTTCCTCTTGGTTGCAAACCTGCAAATTTTCTTGTCATATGGTGCCTACTTTGAGCTTACCATGCATGTTTTTTTTAGCGTTGAAGAAAGCCCACACCAACACAGAAAGACCATGTGAAATATGATGTGTATACCTTTATGAAATCCAATCACTTCTCACTAATGAGTCTAGTGAGCAATGATGGTCAAGACCGGTCAGATCTGACTTTAAATAAAAGGCTAATATTAGCCCTATATAACATTATAACCCCAATGGGGAAGAGGAGGAAGAGGAAACGGAGGGGAGGATGGGTGAGATGACAGACTCCAGCTATCTGACAGGTTCTGGGTGTGAGAGAGAGAGAGAGGGAGAGAGCTAAACTGTTATAAAGTGACACAACTGGGTCTTCGTCTCAGTCACACCACCACTCCTCACTGCAGGCACTGAGCGGAGATGAGGGCTTTTTGTCCTTTTGTCTGCCTCTATGTGTGTGCTTTGGTGTAGATGTATACATATAAGGACCACGTGTCCTCACAAGTTGACATAAACCTAGCTGTTTGGTGTGTAATTGTAATGACTTGCAGTGATCTCAAAAGGTTTTTTATTGTAACATTTTGCATTACTGCCTGGAATTAAAATAAGAAGTTGTTACTTTTGTTATCACCCACTTGTAATGTCATAATGAGTGGAATAATCCCTGTTCGTGCATTTTCATCTGAATATATAATCTCACTTATTTAGTTAGTGGAAGCATGGTCTGAGCCAGCAGGGTGGGAATGGGAATGGATGTATAGTCTCCAGAATCAGTAAAAGTATTTTTTTTTTGATTTTATTGATTTTGATTGAGTGTACATTGCACATTAAGAATGCTTGTTTCCTGCTCATTCACAGGAGAACAATATAGTTATCTTGATTGTAAATCAAAAAGAGGAACCATATGTTTTGAATGTGTGGTATTAACCACAGCAAAGAATAACTGAATAAGAATAAGGAGGAAGGTGGAATAAATTGTGCATCACTTCTTTTAAGCAACAACCCAAACATTTTTATGTAACTAAAACTGACTTTTATTAAGTTATTTTTATTTGTACATGAGCGCATATGTGTGTCAGTGTGATTGTACATTTTATTCACTGCATTCTTTTCCATCTAAGCCTGAATCTACGTATTTCACCACAATTTTCATTTCAATACATTAATCTTTTGTTGAAGTCTACCATTTTAACCTTGATGTGCATCTTAGTGTGTGTGTGTGTGTGTGTGTGTGTGTGTGTGTGTTGCCTGCTGTAATGGTGGGTCTGCGGGCACCTAAACCAACACTTCAACAACAAGGGAGTGGCTTGAGAGCATGATTGACAGCAGCGACCTTGCCTCAATTGCTCGTAATTAGTTCTTTAAAAACAGGGCGCCAAAAGACAACTGACCCGTCTCACATACCTGTTTTCATAGGTAATTGTTAAAACGCCTGCCATTTTCACGCTTGTAATAATAAACTCCTTGAACTAATACGCTCATCACTCTTGAAACAGGAGTGCTGACAACCCCAGAAGAAAGATATATTTGTTTAAGTAGGGGGGGATAGCATGATACAAGCAGCTGAAAAGAGTGAAAAGAGAGTTTTCTGTGTTTTTGGAGATGTCTAATTGCTAAAATCTGCTCACAGTTTTACTCAAGTGCAGTTGCTGTTTTTTTTTTCAGAATTACTGTATGTATGAGCCAAGTAAGCGGGTGCTAAAATCAGGTGAAAAGGCATGAACACAGATCCAGAAATAGCTAGCATGATGCATACAGCGCAGGTGTGATGACTCATAAAATAAAGACGGGGATATTCAGAGCATCCGTTATGACTGCAGGGGGAAGATAGTTGTTTTGGATTATAACTGCCAATAGTAAATAAATGTAGTTAGTATAAATGTTTTGTATCTTTACTTGTGTCTTTTATATTGTCTCCATTTTGTTATTTATAATCAGTGTTTTAATTGAGAATTGTATGTTTGGCAGGGTAGAAAAAATCTGCAGTAAATATATATCAAAACAGTGATGGTAGCATATGTTATTTTGAATAAAAACATGGCCTGACACATCAGCAAACCTGTCTTCCAGTCAAATCCAATCAATCCCAGTCAAAGTTTAAATAATGCACCACGTTTATTTCTGCATGTTCACATGGCAGAATTGATATATGCATTGCTGAGGTCGGTCGCTTCGCTGTGCCAGGGACCGAGCTCGGCTGAGCGGGCATCTGGCTTTGCAGTGCCGGGCTGTGGGCTTGCAGCCGTGTCCCAGCATGCCGTGCAGTGCGGCCATATTGCCCCGGCACCGAAGGCTGGGACTGTCCAGGCTTGACGAGTGGCGCAGGGCCGGAAGAGCCCTGCCTGGAGCCAGCATGGTGGCAATATGGACCACACGGAGCAGGCAGGGGTCAAGCCACACAGAAACCACGAGCCTGTGTGTGTGTGTGTGTGTGTGTGTGAGAGAGAGGGAGAAAAAGAGAGAGAGTTAGCTGTGTGATATGGAGATAAAAGTAGATAAAGACAACCCCTAATTCATTAGAATAAATCCTTCCCTTAATTATTGATAATGAATCTGCTCTTTAATCTTTCTCTTTCTTCCTTCCCTTATCTGCCTGTGTCAGCACTTTGTCTCCCTGGCTTGGTGTTGGGTGGTAAGGCCTAGTTTTTAGCCACCCAAGGGCAGCAGTCAATAAAATTCCATGCTGCTGTTACTGTAAGCAGGGATGTGATTAGCAGCGCAGAGAGGAACAGAAAAGGCAGCTGGAAAATAGTAACTTTAAAGTAGCCAAGGATATGTGGCCTCGCTGTGGGATATTCAAATATCCTTAAATCATGAAAAAAAATGTTTATCTCCAAAAAAGCTTGGATCAATGTCAAATCAGACCTAATGTACTGCAACAACATATAATAACCAAGTCTCTGGTACTGAAGCATGATCACTATAACCGCTGACCAAAATGCACCAGTGATCAGTGCCGTGTAGTAATCTTAGTGCAACATCAGCGGACTGATTTTGTATGCTTGCACTCGTGAAGCTCAATTTCCCAGAGGTCTGTGCAGCTCTCTTAGTCCCGGTGTGGTACTGGCAAGGCCTCACGACCCCTAGCTCACCTTTGTGTTTGCTGGCTGCTTGTTTGAACAGGAGCCAGCGGACAGTGCCTCGCTGTTTATCCTACTCAATATTTCATGGAGAATGAACACTCGCAGAATGAGGGATTGCGTTAATATTGCTTTTAAAATTAAGCGATAATTAAAATTTGTTAGTTTAAAAGCCATTGCAGTCTATAAAAGTTTGATTACTGGAAAATTAGGTGCATTAAGTTTTTATGGCTTGGCCTGTGCTATCGCTTGGGAACAATTTTATGCACTTGTCATGGGCATATGGTGCAGAATTGGGAGTGTGCATGTGTTTGTGGGTAGGGGGGTTTGGGGGAAGCATGTTGGTTCTCTGAAAAGCTGACACACTTTAATACTAAAAACGTCCACCCCTGTGGTCTTACTCTTCATTAGTTAAAGCACAGTGCTACCACAGCCTGGTAGCAGCAACTGTGACAAAATGTCAATTATAAATCTGGGCCTGTGTCTTGGAGTAGAGAGGTCAGAGGTCAGGACGTTTCAGCTACTTTATGGTCGTGTCGTTTGGCCAGTGATGTCACATCAGCACTCCTATTGAAGCTGTGTATTGTTGTTGGTCAGTCTAACATCCAGTGCCCGGTTTCAGGGTGCAGCAGGGTCCTATCGGCTCCTATTACTAATAATAATGTTAGTTAGCAGTTGACAGCTCGTCCCAGAGTTGGAAGCCACTCATCATGTCAGAGCAACGCGACCTTGACTTGTGGAATAAATCTGCAGCAGTACTTTGTCTTCTCATAGCAGCGTCTACCTCATCTTGGTAGTGCAGCTCCAACAGTCCCTCCAGTTTTTTTAAGTTTTTCTTTCCCTAAGAATGATGTCACCCACCACTGAAACCCAAGTGACATTACTCAACCAGACAAGAACGGAGAATGTGCACAGTTCACCTTCATATCCACTTCACATCCTGTGGCACAAAACCAGGCAGTTATACAGTGACACAATTGTGCGGCTAACTGTTGACAGTGGCTGGACATTATGCACAGTGGGACTGTGGAAAAACTGGGCTGTTGCCAGCCGTTTTTTCTTTTCTATTGAAACATCAGACTGTCATGGCAGAAATGGATGTTGCCAGGCATCACTAATGAGCCAATTAATCAATGAATTAGCTGAGCAGCGATTAAATTAATGCGAGCTGGACGGGCAAGCGGCAGTCGTGGATATATCCTGGGGAAGGTGATTAACACACACACACAGAACAGGCAGCGATCAACAAGGCCACTATTAAGTTGGACAACTTCCTGAACTTTTCTCTTTTCAGCTAAATATAGAACAGTTTAATAAATTTTTCTTATGTGTACTAGAGACATATTATCATATTTTCCCATGTGGCTACACTGTATTGCTAATGTGCTGTGGAACTCAAGAAAGATTGAGATGTTTTTTTATGTTGTTGGTTTTTTGGTTCATTTTTTTCTGCCAGTCTTTAAGCACTATCTTCTGAAACAAGTACCACAAATAACCAATAACTATACACTTTGACACCATATATATTGTTTTTTTCATAGATAAACAGTGTAACATAATACTCACCTGTGACCGCATAACTTGAATGTTAAAATATTTATGGGCAAAATGAAAGAATCTCCACTGAAATCGATTACATGACATAATTAGAAGGCTTAAGTTAGATGGCAATATTACATTAACATTTAATGAAATAAGTTTTAAAAATTGTGTGATTTACAGAGAGCAGACATTGTAGAAATAATAATAATATTTCCTCATTTTACTCTTGTTCCCCCTGAAGGAAACCTGCTGGTACCGCAAACTCACTGATATAACAAACTTCCCCTCATGGCTTACTGCATAAGCATAAATCAACAGCTATGTGACGTACAAAAAGCGTTATTATATTTCCTGGTATCTGATGTGCCTGTGTTTGTATAGTCTCATGTGTTGGACATAATATAAAGCTGATCCATCATAGTGTAGGACAGTGGTTCCCAAGGTGGGGTCTGGGGCCCTGGCAACGGACAGTCTTGAGCAGGCGGCCTCCTGATAATTAGGGGCCTCCAAATTATCCCATTTACAGAATGTAAAATCATGACTGTTGCAATTTTAAAGGTTCTACCGCTATAATCTCCTCTTGTACAGGGTAGATAGTCCTACAATCCATCACTTAATCAACAATAGCAGTGTTCCTAGGACTAAGTGTTGTACACTGGGTGTCCAACCATCAGGTCTGTCTGATTTCCAGAGCACTTGCAGAACCAAACAATGCAGAACTCATCATAATCAGCTCTGTGTGGGCCATTGTTCTAGCACTGTACCACATCATCTCCCCATGTCCAAAGTCTCTCAGCCAAGCCCCGACACTTACACACACACACACACACACACACACACACACTCCACTTGAGCCGAGATGTTATAGAAAGTGTGGGGGGTGGCGGTGTTGGGGAGGCTCTCTTGATTATGTGACATCCTCCGGAAGACCGCTGGAGTTGTTTCCTCCATTACTTAGAGGGGGGAAAAGAGGCCTTTTCGCTATTGAGACTGTCACTCTCAATTTGGGCTAACAGTTAGCATGCACAAAGCCTCCTGGATATTCCCCCCCACCTGCTCTCACCCCACTCTCACTCACTCCCCCCACACACACCCACGCCATCCCAACCCCCCCCCCCCTGCAGCAGATCGCCGTGGTGACAGTTTGATTAGATCATCAATCGTGGCCGTTAACAGCGGTTTTCCTGGGCACCTGGACCGGCAGGTCACAGCTGGCTCTGAGCTACCGCTGTCCCCCTGACCCAGAGCTGTTTGTGTGTGTGTGTGTGTGTGTGCTTACAGACACAAAATTGCACATGCAGACCAATTGTTTTTGTGTGTGCAAAACCAGCTCTTTATACTGTATTAGTGAACTTTCAAGTACACGTATGTGGATTAGCGTGTGGTGATGTTTGTGCGTACGTCTACACATGTCCATGTCTATGTGCAAGCACAGTTGTGTTTGTGCATTTGTTAGTGTGTACATGGTTTTGAAATGACCTGAGTGCGTGGCAGAGCTTTATTTGGATGTCCACTGCTGTTTCAGTTCAATACAAATGAGAAATGTATTTCCTCAGGGTGCCTTTAGTCCCACCTTGTTATTTTCTGATATGTTTTGTTCTCTTACCTGGGAGGTCGAAACACTAATGAATGTTTTAATTTTATACATAGGTTGTGAGAGACTACTTTCTAGAGAAAAAGGGTGTATGCATGCAAAGAGACTGCTAAAAGAATAAAATAAGTGATATGTAGGAATACGGTAGACTGAATAGAAACAGAGGACACATCTGTATCTGTGCGTTCTCTACCAGAGTGCATTGTCCTCTGTGTTTGCAGATACACAGATACCAGTGTGTAGCAGTTATGGCTATTCATCTGTAACACCACACACACACTCTTTAGTGTAGCTACGACACAGTGCACTTCACAAACACACGTACATAAATTCACCTGCCTCCCCACGTTGTCTTCTGTGGCTGTATGAGGTTCCTCGTTGTTCTTGTAAAGCAGTTAAATTTATGGGCTAACAATAATGGGACAAAGTGTGTGTCTCATTGCAATTCTTCAGGTATTCCATGATTAAATAAATGTCCCCGGTCTTTTCATAATGCTTGTTTATGGCAGCGTGGCACCATATGCTACTGCTTCCACCCCACCCACCCATCTCTTTTGCTCTCTCTCTCTCTGTTTAATTCTCTCTCTTTTTCTTTGTCTCTCTCTCTCTCTGTTTCTCTCTATGCTTCATACATTGCCCTGCATTGCCTCGACCAGATGCAGGCTAGCTATTATTCTGTGGCAGAGTCGTGGTGGAGAAGCTAAAGTTGTGAATTAACATGTAGAAGCCATTACGGAGTGATGATGATATCCATCTGCGACGTTCATAGGTGCTACTTAGTAAATTGTCTGCGCTGTAATGGCACAACAGTAACAATATGATTCTGTTTTATCAACTCCATGGTCTGTTCCCATTGTGCTCAGGTGTGACTTATTTGCTGGAGGCTGTTGAGCTCTGTGTGGTTCCACCCTGTTGGTCAGAGCAGAGTCATGGACATTTATTTGAATCTTCAAGGCTTCAAAGTGTAGTTATGAAACCATTCAAATTTTTTAAGATTGTTTAAGATCTTTATTTATTAGAAACAAATCTGTCATCTAATCTTGTTTCACTTATACAAAATTTGTAATACAATACTTTTTCCTAAAACACACATTTTAACGTTAAAATAAAACTAAATAACATACAAAATATAGTGAGTTTTGTAAACACAAAATGCACTTAAGAAGTATTGTCATAAAAGTACTCATAAACTGTATATAAACGTTATATATATAAACGAAAGTTCTATGTCATAATCTAAATGATGCTACAGCATCTGTTTGTCAGATGTGACAGGTTATTCAATAGAATATTCAAATACAGAGCGTGAATATTGTGAATTTATCCTGTCAAACATGTAGAATCTTGCATGTAAAACACCTGATGCTCATATTGTGTCTTCCTCTCTGTCCGTGACTCTCTAGTCCTCTGTGGCTGGATAGTTTTGACTACGCAAACACACGCAAAGCAGGAAAAGTTGGGAGTGGTAATTAATTCTCCAAAGAAGTGTATGACTGTGTGTGTGTGTGTGTGTGTGTGTGTGTGTTTAAACAGACAGTACAGTGTGGGGACATCTGTGCTTTTAAGACTGTAAATATAACATTTTATTTAACCTGAAGCTCTCAGCCCTGAGTTGTGTCTGCAGGTGCTGCCTTCAGGACTTCCACCCAGGAGCTGTTCACCTGATCTTCTCCTGTCTGAACCAACCTGCAACCGTTTCACAACGTTAACCACCTGGCTCCCTGAACGCAACCTGAGAGGCAAAACCCAGGGCCGACGCAGGCAGCAGTGCCTCTCTCCCTCACATGTGTGTTTCCTGCGACACTAAGAGAGATTAATGAGCTGCTGTTTCTGCTGCAGCAGCACAAACACATCACCGCTGCTCTCCGAGCGGCTGACGGACACCTCATCCATCAGGAGGCGTTCACCTCCGTCCACACAGCCACCACTCCAGACTCCCATCACCCCTGAACACAGCAGAGTCCCTCCAGACTCCCATCACCCCTGAACACAGCAGAGTCCCTCCAGACTCCCACCACCCCTGAACACAGCAGAGTCCCTCCAGACTCCCACCACCCCTGAACACAGCAGAGTCCCTCCAGACTCCC